>WNWK01028417.1:0-25407 GCA_009830355.1 Cherax destructor | reverse complement strand
TTTTTTTATAATTCCCACACATATATAATTTTTTCCGGGAGGCCTGAGGAAGGGCTGAAAAAAACGTAAGTTTTAGTGGTTTAACCCCTCAACAACAACTTGTGAAACAGTTATTGTTCAAGTCCACGGCTTTCTACAGGGGGGCCCCCTGTTCATCGGCTTATTTTTAGCCAGCTCCTTTTTTCCGCTCTGGGATAATTATTTAACGGTCTTTGGGGGGAAGCCGGTTGCTGTACTCAGGTGGGAAGTTGGACAGTTCATTTTCATTCGTGATATAGTAACAGGGCCTACATTTGTTTTCCTAACTAGGTTTTTTCCATCCCGTGTGAAGCCCCTGGTGGATTTTGTCATTATTCTCACGTTTAAGTTTTCTTACTCTGTATAATAGGTTCTGACGTTTTTGGAACACTCATTTAATAGAATAATATCTTGTTATTATACTATAAAGAGATAATATCTTGTTATTATACTATAAAAGAGATATACTAGGAATAAGGTAAAATGAGTTATTTATATTTCCATTGTGAATATTTCCATTTTAATAGATTAGATTTTTTTTAATATCTTTGAGGAAACATTGTTTTTTTTTTTATAATTGCCACACATATATAATTTTTCCAGGAGAGCCGTGAGGAAGGGCTGAATAAAGCGTAAGTTTTAGTGGCTCTTAACACCCTCAACAACAACTTGTGAAACAGTTATTGTTCAAGTCCACGGCATGTCTACAGGAGGGGCACCTGTTCTCGGCTTACTTTTAGCCAGCTCCATTTTTCCGCCTGCGGATAATTTTTAAAGGGTCTTTGGTAAGCCGTTTGCTGTACTCAGGTGGGGTGTGGGGTCCCGCTTTGCTGGGGCTTGGCAAGGGTCCACGGACCTAATCGAAACTCAAGTTTCTACTTTTAAAAAAGATTAAATTTAGATTTTGCCACCGAAGTGGTTTTTGTGCACCCCATATCCATCCTGTGGACGGTGGCGCAAGAGCATATGGATACAAAAAAGGCCTGGGGGCACTGGGCCCCAAAGGGGTTAACAATTGTACATTTGGGTTCATACTACATTTCATATCTGTTAAAACCCAGGTATCTTATTTCTGTAAGATATCTTGACATGTCACATAGGTTATTATATTGTCTATCTCTATATTCCTCAATAAGTGCACAATTAAGCACATAGTGTTCACGACAGTGACCATATGCCCTGATCACATAATTTGCATTTAATCTGATCATCATTGTCTCCCAAACTGTCAGAAGTACCTGTAGCCAAGCCTAAGCCTGGCCACTACAACATCAGTCAGTCTGCTCACATTGCAAGTTGCTCCAAAACATGTCCATCTGTGCTCGCATTATCATGAGCACAGATAGGCACGTTCATGGAAATTAATTTGGATTTATATCTACCAGTTCACTTATCTGTTACAAGCAAATTTAGGAAATTTGCTTAGAATAAGTGGTATCTTACCTTCACTAATAAGATATCTTGACATGTCACATAGGTTATTATACTGTCTATCTCTATATTCCTCAATAAGTGGACAATTCAGCACATAGTGTTCAAGACAGTGACCATATGCCTGATCACATAATTTGCATTTAGTTTGATCATCATCTGTGTATCTCCCAAACTGCCAGAAGTACTTGTGCCAAGCCGAAGCCTGGCCACTCAGCATCAGTCAGTCTGTTCACATTGCAAGTTGCTCCATAAACATACTTATCTACATTCATGTTATCATAGTGGGTTATAGATCTACTCGGGCTTCTAACTGCATTCCTATAGCTATCATTTTCATTATTTATTTCTCTCCTAATATTATTCCTAATGCTAGACACAGATATACCAAAGTTATATTCTACATTCTCCTTATGGGTGCTCTTCTTGGCTAACATATCAACTTTATCATGAAGGAGTAATCCAATGTGTGACGGAATCCATAGCAAATGTACTTTAATTCCTTTGTCCCGGATTTTTGAGTATCTATACCTGGCTTCTCCAATGAGCATGCTGTTAGAGTCATTATAGGAGTCAAGAGCCTTCAATGATGACATAGAATCAGTAATAATGATAGAGTCAAGCTCAGTGTCATAAGTTAGCTTTAGTGCCATAAGGATTGCCAAACAATTCAGTTTGCAGTGTAGACCCAGTTGTTAATTCTTATGCCTAGTTCAAAATTATTATTGTTCTTAACTAGGGAGGTGGCAACCAGAGCAGATGCAGCCCTGCCAGAAGACTCCTGTTTAGATCCATCAGTGTATATAACTTGAGATAACTTATTACTACCAGCTAGGCGATAAATTTCTTCTTGAGCAGTTGCTTTAACAAGTGATTTAAGGAAGGGATTACTAGCAATGAGCTTCTTGGGAGGGACTTGCAGGTATGTGATATTAAATGAACACATCTTCCATGGAGGGGTGAGAAATGCTCTTGTTGCCTACAGTGATACAATTCATGCAGGTTGTAAAACTTAATGTAATTGCATGTTTTCACAATCCATTTAGATCTGTAGTATTTACTTCTAGACATTTAGTAAGATTCATTGTGACAGTGTCTGGTTCATTTCTTAACAATCTAATACCAAGTACAGTGTTAATCTCAATAATCCTATCACTGATACTAGTAATACCAAGCTCCTTCCTCATATTAAGAACCTTTGTAGATTTGGGACAGCCAAGAATAATTCTGAGAGCTTCATTTTGCATTAACTCCAAGGGTCGGAGAGAACTTTCCCGAGCTAATATCAACATGGGAGCAGCATAATCAATTAAGGACCTAATATAGGCTATGTACATCATTCTCGCATTCTCACATTAGCACCATAGTTGGGGTTGTATCCAGCAACAGCTTTAAGAGCATTTAGTCTATCTTTGCATTTTTATTTAGTTGTGGTATAGTAGATTTGGTAAAGGGTACATCTACACCAAGATATCTGTAAGTTTTAACGTAGCTAATGTTTTCACCCTGTAAATAGATGGGTGGGGGATGTCGTTTGCTTGTTAATATCTTTGTTTTTAGAGAAAGATATTATGAGGCCTAGTCGATTACAAATTGCTTGAACTTCATTAAGAACGGAACTCATCTTTTTATGCCCTGTTGTATGGATCATGATGTCATCAGCATAGCTTATAGCTATATGTTTAGGTGAGGCAGGAAGAGCATTTAGAGGGGCATTAATCAGAATATTAAATAGCATGGGACTGAGAACTCCTCCCTGTGGTGTACCTAGGGACATTTCTTTAGACTCGCTTCTAAAGCCTTGGTAGAGGACAGAGGATACTCTGTTTGACAGGTATCCTATTATCCAGCAGAGTAGGCTACCACCAATATTCATTTTGGCTAGTTCATGTAGTATAACAGTTCTGTTCGCGATATCAAATGCAGATTTTAGATCAAGAAATGTGGTAAAACTAGTAGAGGTGTGTGAGGTGAGAAAGGTGGAGATACAATTCTGCACACTCTTACCTTTCATGAACCCATAGAGGGAGGGGGAGAGTTGGTGTCTGATTCTATAGTACAGTCTGTTAAGTATCATTCTTTCAAAAATTTTACAAAGACAGCTAGTTAAGGAGATCGGTCTAAATGTATCAGGCTGTTGGGGCTTAGGGATAGGCACAATGAGACTATTGGTCCAGGAAGTAGGAAGAACTCCCTCAATGTAACTGGTATTATACAGTGCCAACAAAGGATTATTAGGCACGTGCCTTAAAGTTCTGAGAATATCATAGGTTATACCATCCTCTCCAGGAGCAGTTGATCGACCTTTGGTTAATGCGTTATCTAATTCATACTCTGTGAAGAGGCAATCACTCTCATCAATATTTTGGCTCATAAAATTAATCAGTTCAAACATTTCTTCAGAAGCACTCTCTAAGTTTTCTCTAATATGAGATGGCAGGTTTTCATGCCTGGAGATTTTGGACCAGTCATTTATGAGGTCATTTGCTTTTTCAAGTGGAAAGGGATGAGCAACATTGCCAGTCTTTTTCCTGGTTATTTTATTTATACCTTTCCATGCCAGACTTAAAGGGGTAGACCTATTTAATCCATTAACGAATTGTTCCCATTCCTGTTGCCTAAGTTCTTGCTTTCTATTTCTTGCATTTGTTAGTGCAGCTTGGAATGTTCTGAGAAGGTCTGGGGTTCTACACTCACGGTATGCTTTACCAATCCTCCTAGCTGCATGTGTTAGATTGCGTAGCTGTGGGTCATTATAATATTTACATTGGTTTTTATTGTCATTTCTAGTGGAAGGTTTATGTTGTCTTTTCCTGCCCACTTGATCTGTGAGTACAGTCTCAATAGCTGTAACTAGATCATCATTGAATTTTTGTGTGCCAGTGGGCTCATAATCTTTATACCATTGATCCAAGTGGTTAATAAAGTTTTCTCTGTGTTCTGGGTTGAGAATAAGTTTCCTCCTTCTGTATTTAGCTCCTTGGTTGCTTGAGATATGATCAAGATTGACAGTTGTGAGTCTTGGAAAGTGATCAGATAGAAGATCATCAACTATAACAGAGTCATGCATCGTATATGACGTATTAAATCCAAGGCACAGATCTAGTATGCCTCCATATATGTGAGTGGGCTCAATAGTGCCTACAATACGAACATTATCATGCTCATTTAGAAATTTGACTAGTTTAGTTCCATTGGTGTTTGTTATAGACCCACCAATATTCTTATGTCTGGCATTAAAATCTCCAAGTATGAGGGTAGGTTCACTATTGATGCGATCTGGTAAAGCATCAGGTCGAAGCTGGTTTGCTGGGGCATAAAGGTTAAAGATGTTTATGGAAAAGTCGCCTGCGAAGGAACTTTTGTTCCTTTTCTTTCATCGCCCAGCCTTGGGCAACAAATCTTCCTCGTACCATCGAGAAGTCGGGCTCGATACGGCTTATGCTGTCAGTGGCCCTATAAAACCCCAACGAAGAAGAAGAAGAAGAAGAAGAAGAAGAAGAAGAAGAAGAAGTCCACGGCATGGACTTCTGCGCCAGCCTTCGTCGGGTGTGGACGTCTCTCTCTCGCCTGAGTATCAGTGACAAATTTCCCCCGTTCTCTCTGGGACGCTTGTCCTCATCTATTTTGCCCGCCGGGCACGCTACAGGAGGGGCACCTGTTCATCGGCTTACTTTTAGCCAGCTCCATTTTTTCCGCTCTGCGGATAATTATTTAACGGTCTTTGGTGGGAAGCCGGTTGCTGTACTCAGGTGGGGGTGTGGGGGTCCCGCTTTGCTGGGGCTTGGCAAGGGGGTCCACCGGACCTAATCGGAAACTCAAGTTTCTATCTATTTACAAAGGAACTTTTGTTCCTTTTCTTTCATCGCCCAGCCTTGGGCAACAAATCTTCCTCGTACCATCGAGAAGTCGGGCTCGATACGGCTTATGCTGTCAGTGGCCCTATAAAACCCCAACGAAGAAGAAGAAGAAGAAGAAGTCCACGGCATGGTGTAGAAGGTATTCATATATATCTTCCGTGTTATCGCTAGGCCTTCATTATGCACAAATGTTTCATTATAATGATGACTGGGTATCCAACACCCATATCCAATAAATAACAAAAAAGTATCCAGAACAGTTGGGATCCTCTCCAAGATACTACAAATACAAATACAAATATTTATTTCTTCGCAATTTTACATAGAAGTGCAAGGAGAGCCACTGACATGCCATGGCATTAAGGGCAGCTTAATCTAATGACTTATAGACTATGTACATAATATTAGAGAAATTGATTGAGTTTGACTTGTTTAAATATTGTTCAGATTACAATATGATGATATTACATTGGGCAAATTACAATATGGTGATACTACATTGTAACAAGTGTTTAGTAGGATGGTAGTTAATAGTAAAAATTGAAATTATCTTAAGGAGAATAAAATTGAGCATTTTTGAAAGTAATTTACAGAATGCGTATTAGGATGAGTAGGTGGTAATATAATAGTAATATAATAGTAAAAATTTAAATTATCTTACGTACCACAATCAGCCCTACTCACACTATACTATTCACTCATCTATCCCTACCTCACCTATGCTATTTGTGCTTGGGGATCAACAGCAGCAACCCACCTAAAGCCAATAATAACCCAACAGAAAGCCGCAGTAAGAATTATCACGCAATCCAATGCAAGACATTACCCCCTTCCCCCCACACTTCAAAGACCTAAACCTACTCACCGTACAGAACATTCACACTTATTATTGTGCAACCTACATTCATAGAACCATAAATTCTAATATTAACCCTGAGCTAAAACACTTTCTTCATAATTGCAACAGGAACCATAGACACAATACCAGACACAAAATTCTCTATGACATTCCCCGTGTCCGGTTAAACCTCTACAAAAATTTGATGTACATAAAAGGGCCTAAAATCTGGAACACTCTACCTGAAAACTCTAGAACCTCAGACTCGACCACCATTTTCAAAACTACCGTTAAAAAACATCTCATCTCCCTAAAACACCCCATCTAACTAAATGAAAACCACCTAATTCTCTTTTTTTTGTATCATGAACACATCCAAAACAATATAGTGTTACTCTCGTTATCTGTAATTTCCCCCAAATTTACACTTACACCCACCCAAATGACTGTAAACATAAAATTCCTAATACAGTGGTACCTCTACTTACGAGCAGCTCAAAACTCGAACAGTTATGTAAGTGTATTTTTGTAGGTGCTTTTGTAAGTGTATTTTTGGGGGTCTGAAATGGATTAACCTAATTTTCATTGTTTCTTATGGGAAAAAATTCCTTCGGTATCGGCACTTGAACAGCAGACTGGAACGAATTTTGCTCGTAAGTAGAGGTACCACTGTATAGCTATTGCCTATTAAATCTTAAGTTAGTCCTAAGTTTGCCTAAGATACTCTTCCAGTATATGAACTTTAATAGAAACAGTGTATCATGCCAAGACAAATCCAATCCTATCACTAAAATCTACCATTTGTAATATTATTATATGATTTACAATAGCAAATCATATAGCAAATAACTACAGAACGATAGTGCTAATGTCCCATATCATAAAAATCTTTGAAAGGGTTCTAAGAAGCAAGATCACCACCCATCTAGATACCCATCAGTTAAATAACAAAAAAGGCACAATACCGTGACTGGACCAATACACACAACCCGCATATAGAAGAGAGGAGCTTACGACGATGTTTCGGTCCGACTTGGACCATTTACAAAGTCACATTACCTGTTCTGTGTGTTAATGTGACTTTGTAAATGGTCCAAGTCGGACTGAAACATTGTCGTAAGCTCCTCTCTTCTATATGCGGATTGTGTGCATAAGTGCGATAAACCACCTCAACTACTGGGAACGCTTGAAGTTCCTAAACCTGTACTCTGTAGAACGCAGGCGGGAGAGATACATTATTATATACACATGGAAAATTCTCGAGGGCTTAGTACCAAACTTGCACACAAAAATCACTCCCTACGAAAGCAAAAGACTCGGCAGGCGATGTAACGTCCCCCCAATGAAGAGCAGGGGTGCCACTAGCACGTTGAGGGACAACACAATAAGTGTCAGGGGCCCAAGATTGTTCAACTGCCTCCCAGCATACATCAGGGGGATTGCCAACAAACCCCTGGTTGTCTTCAAGCAGGCACTGGACAGGCACCTAAAGTCGGTACCTGACCAGCCGGGCTGTGGTTCGTACGTTGGACTGCGTGCGGCCAGCAGTAACAGCCTGGTTGATCAGGCTCTGGTCCAACAGGAGGCCTGGTCACGGACCGGGCCGCGGGGGCGTTGACCCCTGGAATTCTCTCCAGGGCAATGTGGGTTTAGAGCAGGTTGCTCCTGTCTGTCCCAACTACTGGACCACTATGACAAGGTCCTGGATGCTCTAGAAGACAAACAGAATGCAGATGTAATATACAGTATACACAGATTTTGCAAAAGCCTTTGACAAGTGTGACCATGGTGTAATAGCGCACAAAATGGGTGATAAAGGAATAACAGGATAAGTTGGTAGATGGATCTATAATTTCCTAACAAAATGAACACAAAGAGTAGTAGTCAACAGAGTAAAGTCTGAGGCGGCTACGGTGAAAAGCTCTGTTCCACAAGGCACAGTACTCGCTCCCATCTTGTTCCTCATCCTCATATCGGACATAGACAGGAATATAAGCCACAGCGCCATGTCTTGAGACTCTGTGACCGCGGGTTCAAACCCCACCTGTGGTATGGTGTCCTTTGCAGATGACACCCGAATTTGAATGACAGTGTACTCCATTGAAGACACTACAAGACTCCAGATGGACATCAACCAAATCTTTAAATGGGCTGCAGAAAACCACATGAAGTTTAATGATGAGAAATTTCAATTACTCCGATATGAGAAACGTGAGGAAATTAAAACTACATCGGAGTATAAAACAAATTCCAACCACACAATAAAGAGAAAAACTAATGTAAAAGACCTGGGAGTGATCATGTCAGAAGATTTCACCTTCAAAGACCATAATATTGTATCAGTAGCATCTGCTAAAAGGATGGATAATGAGAACCTTCAAAACCAGGGATGCCAAGCCCATGATGACACTCTTCAGGTCGCCCGTTCTATCTAGGCTGGAATATTGCTGCACACTAACACCACCTTTCAAGGCAGGTGAAATTGCTGACCTAGAAAATGTACAGAGAACCTTCACAGCACGCATAACTGTGATAAAACACCTCAATTACTGGGCACACTTGAAGTTCCTCAACCTGTACTCCCTAGAATGCAGGGTTACACTGCCATATGAGAAAACAAACTAGGTAATGAAAACAACCTTCATGATTAAAGAGTTAGTGGAGGCAAATGAATAGTCTAAAAACTCTCTATCTCTAAATAACTTTAAAATAATTATGCCCTCACTTTGATGTAATAATTCATTTATTTATACAAATAGTATGTAATAATAAAATCTTATCTTTATGAAAATGTTATTGTAAATTGCTAGCCTATTCATTATTTAACCCCTATTGTAAGCCATTGTTACCCCCTAATGAAATCTAAACTATTTTATAAGTACACGTACAGAAAATTTGTTACCTGTTAATACTAGTGTTAAGTAGTTTTTAAGAAATTCTAGTACAGTCTTACCAAATTGTTTTGCATGCAAGGGGCTTTCCTTGGAACATGCAGTTATTATACAGACTCTCCTCACTTAACGATGGAGATAGGGGCCTAAAACCCGTTGGTAAACTTCGCTAATCAAGGAATGACCCCTTACTGACACTTCAAAAGTGTCACCACCCCTCCCTCTCCCCACCTTCTTCCTCTCTCTGTATAGCCCCCAGCCCCACACACCCTCCAATACCTCTCCATATATGTCAGTTTTTATTAATTTGGGCTTCTTTATCGTCTGTCTGCCTGACTGAATGACTTACTGACTTGACTGAATGACTTACTGACTTGACTGAATAACTTACTGACATGACTGAATAACTTACTGACTTGGCTGAATGACTTACTGAATAACTTACTGACTTGACTGAATGACACACTGACTTGACTGAATGACACACTGACTTAATAATAATAATAATACTTTATTGTGACATGGTACAATGATACATGGTAGACAAGATATATTTCTTAATGAGATGTACATGCCAAAAGCCCCTAATATGCTGTGCATTGCATTGACTGACTGACACACTGACTTGACTGACTGACACACTGACTTGACTGACTGACACACTGACTTGACTGACTGACACACTGACTTGACTGACTGACACACTGACTTGACTGACTGACACACTGACTTGACTGACTGACACACTGACTTGACTGACTGACACACTGACTTGACTGACTGACACACTGACTTGACTGACTGACACACTGAGACTGACTGACCTGACTTGACTGACTGACACACTGACTTGACTGACTGACACACTGACTTGACTGACTGACACTGCGACGCGCACACTGACGACTGACTGACACACTGACTTGACTGACTGACACACCCTGAAACCCTTTACTGACTGACACACTGACTTGACTGACTGACACACTGACTTGACTGACTGACACACTGAACTTGACTGACTGACACACTGACTTGACTGACTGACACACTGACTTGACTGACTGACAACTGACTGACTGATGACACACTGACTGACTGACGACAACTGACTTGACTGACTGACACACTGACTTGACTGACTGACACACTGACTTGACTGAATGACACACTGACTGACTGATGACACACTGACTTGACTGAATGACACACTGACCTTGACTGAATGACACTGACTGCTTGACTGAATGCACACTGACTTTGACTGAATGACACTGACTCTTGACTGAATGACACATGACTGACTGAATGACACACTGACTCTTGACTGAATGAACACTGACTCTTGACTGAATGACACACTGACTCTTGACTGAATGACACACTGACTCTTGACTGAATGACACACTCGACTGAATACACAGCTTGACTGAATGACACACTGACTCTTGACTGAATGACACACTGACTGACTGAATGACACTGACTGACTGAATGACACACTGACTCTTGACTGAATGACACACTGACTCTTGACTGAATGACACACTGACTCTTGACTGAATGACACACTGACTCTTGACTGAATGACACACTGACTCTGACTGAATGACACACTGACTCTTGACTGAATGACACACTGACTCTTGACTGAATGACACACTGACTCTTGACTGAATGACAAACTGACTCTTGACTGAATGACAAACTGACTCTTGACTGAATGACACACTGACTTGACTGAATGACACACTGACTTGACTGAATGACACACTGACTCTTGACTGAATGACACACTGACTCTTGACTGAATGACACACTGACTTGACTGAATGACACTGACTCTTGACTGAATGACACACTGACTCTTGACTGAATGACACACTGACTCTTGACTGAATGACACACTGACTCTTGACTGAATGACACACTGACTCTTGACTGAATGACACACTGACTCTTGACTGAATGACACACTGACTCTTGACTGAATGACACACTGACTCTTGACTGAATGACACACTGACTCTTGACTGAATGACACACTGACTCTTGACTGAATGACACACTGACTCTTGACTGAATGACACACTGACTTGACTGAATGACTCACTGACTTTACTGAATGACACACTGACTTGACTGAATAACTTACTGACTTGACTGAATGGCTTACTGACTTGACTGAATGACTTACTGACTTGGCTGAATGACTTACTGACTTGACTGAATGACTTACTGACTTGACTGAATGACTTACTTACTTGACTGAATGACTTACTGACTTGACTGAATGTCTTGACTGAATGTCTTGGCTGAATGACTTACTGACTTGACTGAATGACTTACTGACTTGACTGAATGACTTACTGACTTGACTGAATGACTTACTGACTTGACTGAATGACACACTGACTTGACTGAATGACTTACTGACTTGACTGAATGACTTACTGACTTGACTGAATGACTTACTGACTTGACTGAATGACTTACTGACTTGACTGAATGACTTACTGACTTGACTGAATGACTTACTGACTTGACTGAATGACTTACTGACTTGACTGAATGACTTACTGACTTGACTGAATGACACACTGACTTGACTGAATAACTTACTGACTTGACTGAATGACTTACTGACTTGACTGAATGACTTACTGACTTGACTGAATGACTTACTGACTTGACTGAATGACACACTGACTTGACTGAATAACTTACTGACTTGACTGAATAACTTACTGACTTGACTGAATGACTTACTGACTTACTGAAAAAGAGTGTATGTTTAGCACATAGCATTTCTGTAATGGTCAGGGTCATTTTTTTTTATGGTGTTGTGACAAGTGTCAGATAACTGATGACAGTCAGTGACATTTGATAAATTGCACTGCTGCAGGGAACCCTCGCTTGTGTCATGTTTATTACATATTATGAAATACTATCACATTTAAAGTGCCTCATAGCGATTATTATTATTTATTAATTATTATTATTATTATTATTATTATTATTATTATTATTATTATTATTATTATTATTATTATTTTTCTTCTTTCAACACGTCGGCCGTTTCCCACCGAGGCAGGGTGGCCCAAAAGAAAAAGCGAAAGTTTCTCCTTTTACATTTAGTAATATATACAGGAGAAGGGGTTACTAGCCCCTTGCTCCCAGCATTTTAGTCGCCTCTTATGACACGCATGGCTTACGGAGGAAGAATTCTGTTCCACTTCCCCATGGAGATAAGAGGAAATAAGAACAAGAACTAGTAAGAAAATAAAGAAGAAAACCCAGAAGGGTGTGTATATATATGCTTGTACATGAATGTGTAGTGTGACCTAAGTGTAAGTAGAAGTAACAAGACATACCTGAAATCTTGCATGTTTATGAGACAGAAAAAAGACACCAGCAATCCTACCATAATGCAAAACAAATTACAGGCTTGTGTTTCACACTCATTTGGTAGAACGGTAGTACCTCCCTGGGTGGTTGCTGTCTACCAACCTACTACCTACCTATTATTATTATTATTATTACCATCAACATACCTTGTTCACTGAGTATAATAATACCCTAGAGCTATAATAAAGATGATAAAATGAATAATACATGCCATATGTGAATGGGGTGGAGGCTGCTGGTCTGGGATAAGATCATCTGTACCTCTGGTCTATAACAAAACAAAACTGTGTTTACATCAGGGCAAACACTCCTAGATCACTCTTGCCATAAGAAAAAACGCAAAAATGGCACGATTTTTGCCGATTTTTGTTTTCCGAGTCATATGCTATGCTCTGTCTCATGGCATCTTAAGAAAAGATTAAACTCAGTGAACAAGGTATGTCGATGGTAATAATATATAATAATAATAATTTATAATAAATAATCGCTCTGGAGTGCTTTAAATGTCATACGTATTTCATATAGGTTTGGTAGCTGAAATTTAAAGCATTCCGAACGATTATTATTATTACAAATTCCCACTCTAGACAGCATACTCCGCCAATATTCAAAAGCCTAAAACTACTCACAATAAAGAACATTCACACTTATTCTTGTGCCTACTACATACATAGAACTCTACATTCTAATATAAACCCTCCACTCAAAATTCTCCTCACCAACCTTAATAGGACCCATGACCATAACACAAGATACAGATCACTTTTTGATGTACTCCATGTTCATAGCAACCTATGTAAGAATTCTATGCACATAAAGGGCCCCAGAATCTGGAACTCATTACCAGGAAATGCTAAAATAACCTTGTCTGAAAATCAATTTAAGACTCTTCTCAAAAACCACCTACTCACCCTAAACTAAATATTCATACTGTAAATTGCTTTCAAAAATGCTCAAAGTTATTTTCCTAAAAAATAATTTCAATTTTTAATATTATGTTACCACCTAATCACCCTAAACTAAATACTCAAACTGTAAATTCCTCTCAAATGCTCAATGTTATTTTCATTAAGATAATTTAATTTTTACTATTATGTTTCCATCCTACTAAACACTTGTTACAATGTCTATCATCATTTTGTAATGAACAATGTATTATCATCATATCATAATTTGAACGATCTACCAATACAAACTCACTCAATTACTCTAATATTATGTTCATAGTCTATAAGCCATTAGATTAAGCTGCCCCTAATGCCAAGGCATGCCAGAGGCTCTCCTTGCACTTCAATTTATGATTATAATGTACACGAGCAATGAAATAAAATTGTATTGTATTGTATTATTATTACGTACAGTGGACCCCTGGTTTTTGTGATTTTTTTCGTTCCAGAATGCTGTTCAAGTGCCATTACCAAACGAATTTATTCCCATAAGGAATAATGTAAATTAGACTAATCCTTTTAGACCCCCAAAAATACACTTGCAAAAGCACTTGCAAAAATACACATGCAAAAGCACTTACAAAAATACACTTGCATAATTGTATGAGTTTGGAGCATCACGAACACCAGGGGTCCACTGTATTATTATTACCATCAACATACCTTGTTCACTGAGATTAATCATTTTTTAAGCTGCCACAATACACTGAGAATGTAAACACACATACGAACACACCAGCTAACCCCGTTACTGTGAACTTCTTTTGTACTTCTTCCATTTTCGTCTTATTTTTCCTCTTCCAAGTGCTGCTGCACTTCTAACTCTATCTTCTACTATGGGATGCACAATAAAGTACAAATTTATAGACAAAATATGTAGTCTTGGAGATTGCTTGATGCTGAGACGAATCACTGACCCCTTTACAATGAACTTCTTTTGTACTCCTTCCATATTTGTAGTCTCCAAGACTACAAATATGTAGTCTTGGAGACTGTGAAAGCTAGTGTACTGAGTGGCTGTAGGAAGGAAATTGAGATGTTTGACACTGAGACGCTGTGCTGCCTGTTCATGACCCAAGTTCTCGTATACAATAAAGACTCGTCAGAGAGCCCGTCGTAACTCCAAGTTGTCAGTAAACGAGTACTTCGGTAAGTGAGGAGAGGCTGTACTTACAAATTTAGGACTTTGCTAAAAAATCATCTTATCTCTCAATACTAACCAAATCAACCAAAACAACTGCTAACTACGTATAGTTATATTATGTGGCCTCTAGACTTTTAAACTTCTGTCAGTCCATGAAATATTACTGACTGAACCATTAATTGTAGTAATAGCTTTTATTATGTGCAAATTCAAGATTATTATTCTTATAATAATAATAATAATAATAATAATAGTTTATTTGGACATGATACAAAGAATTACATTTGGTTATTGAGGTTACATGAGGTGTACATGCCAAAAGCCCCAAGTATGCAGGGCATTTTGGGCAGACTTAAAATTAACTTAAAACTAAATTGTAAGAATTTTTGTAGATAGTTTATAATGAGTAAAGGTGAGTATTTAAGCTATGAAATTTGAACATAGTTTAGACATGACATTTTTTAAACATAGTTTTGTACTTTTGTCTTCATTATAAAATTAACTTCCACCTTGACTACCTCGCATTAGTGTTAAGATTAAATATGATTGTAATCAAGTTAACCACTTTTATCTTGTCTAGTTTTAAGTACTAGTTACTATGTACTATATTATCTTGTCTAGTTTTAAGTAGTTACTATGTACTATTATCTTGACTAGTTTTAAGTATTTACTATGTATGTACGTATTAGGATTAGTCTGCCCGAAATGCCCGGGCATGATAGTGGCTTTCTTTGTACTTAGCAAACCAAAATTGTAATTACACATTGTAACCTTTACAAAGAAATAAACCTTTATCCTTTATCCTTATATACTTTTACTTATTTTCATCACCTTGCCTTATTTTTATATTAACTTTCCACTTCCTTTTTGTGTATACCTTTACATTTTTCTTTACTTCTCACCTTGTCACAATCTCACAGTAGCACTGTGTCATTTGCACCCAGTAAATGTGAAAACTTCCACTTTAGCATTCACTTCTCTGCAATTCCTATTTGTAAAAACCTTAAACTGTTTTGGCACTATGACATTTTCACTTAAGTCCCATTCATAATGAGAAGCATTCCTCTTCTTTCTTATACTGCCTAACCTCTTCTTTATTCTCCTCATAAAAATTCTCCCTACTTTAATCTAAGCATACGTTTTTAGGACTTCAGTATCACTCCCTGTATGCATTTTCCAATTCTGTATATATGTAGTGTGATAAACAATTCCTTATACCTTACTATATCATAGAAATATTCTTCATTCATATTACATTACATGTACGTATAAGCATTTAACATTAATCCGCATCTAACCTTTTCTTTCTAAAGTTCTGCCTTATGCTTTACCTGGTAGTATATACTTAAAATAATTATTTCCCTACATACACATACACTACCATTCCTTGTCCATCTTCAATTCTTGCATATATACATCATTTGAACATATACAGTTCAATATACTAATTACTTCAACACTGTTTCAGCCTGCTTTGGTCATTTCCGTCATAATTTCTTCCATCCCAGGTGATTTACCAATGCTTTCTTAATGCTTTACTCCTTTATTTCACTTTCACTTCCATCCTTCGCTCATTCTGTCTCATTCTTCATCTCAAGCATGAAGTGTGCTTCCACTCTATTATCTTATTCTCAGTTCTAGCAGACATTTGCTTCCTTCATTTTTTCAGTTTCTTCCAAACTAGTTGGCAGTGGCTCACTCATTCTTTTATTTGCATTTTGTACTGTACATATTTAATTTTTTTTTTCATATATTTTACCTTTATTGTATTATTTTTTTTTTACAGATATGATGGCACTTAGAAAAATATCCCAGCAAGGCCTGTTAGCCAATCCATTGTTCTACTGTGTTCATAGTGAAAAGTGGACACTGAGTTCCTTCGTCACAAAAGTGACAAGCAGTGTGCGAAGCAAACCATATTCTCTAAATTCAGTTTTATATGAGAGAAAAATTTATAATAATGAGAATATTGCTGAGAAAAATAAGTCAGAATTGTCTGTCCATCCTGAAGTGCCCTCCATCAAATTAGAAACAAATAATATTAAATATAAAATAAATGACAGGTATGATAACGAAAATGAAAAGGATCTTTTCAAAATTCTCAGGTCACACTTTAAAAAAGTCAAAAGTGGTAAACGGCAGTACATTATGGATTTTGATGCAGCAGAAAAGCTTGTGAGGCATTTAAGTAAAGATTTAGAGAAAGAAGATGTACTTGTGGAGTGCTCTCCTGGTCTTGGTGTTCTCACTAGAAAACTTTTGATGCAAACAAATCATAAGATAATTGCTTATGAACCTCATGAGTCCTTAAGATCCAGCCTTGTGACCTTCCTAGGTTTGAAGTATCCTTCACGTTTAAACATCTATGATCTTGATGTGCAAAAGTTTTATTCATATTACATTAATGAAAAAAAAGACCCAACACAAAAATTACTATACAAACTTTTATACCCCATGCGTTTACATGGGAACAGTGGTATGTCTCCTATCAAAATTGTAGGAGTAATTTTTGACTCTAAGTTCTTTTCAAGATTGGTACTGAGTTTTGCATTTCAGTGTTGTTTTTATGAAGACATTTTTCCAATTTTTTATTTATATATTCCTAATAAGATTTTTGACAGAATTGTAGTTGGTTCAGAGAACTTTTCTTTCAACTACTTAAGTATCCCTTTTCAAGTATATTTCCACCTGGAGCATCTGGATGTGGCATCCAGGGCTGGGTTTTACCCTCCTGTGAGGGTGAGTGGAAGAAAAACTAGGAGGGTGCCTGGAAGCAATAGTACATGTATGTATCTGGTCAAGATATCACCGAGCAAAGAGCTGTTTGAAAAGGTAAGGAATTGCACATATAGTAAGAGGTTTTGTTAGACTATTATTAAAAATTTAAACAAATACAGTGGAACCCCGGATTTCATACTTAATTCCCTCCTTGTCGCGGTAAAGAGGCTATCGGTCTGAGGAATTGGACCTCTTGGTCTTCTTCCTCAGACCGAACCTAATTACCCCCCAATCTCCCCCTCCCCTTTCCCATCTTCCCCATCCTCCCTTTTCCATTTCCTCCTCCTCTTCCTCCTCATCCCTCCCTTATTCCCTTCCCATTTTTACCCTGGGAGCTTCTCTCCACAGGCATTCTAGTTCCTAGGTAGGGGGAAGGGTACCGTGGTCCATCCCATTCCATTGAGGTTCTTGGCGGTGGTGTAGTTTGCCATGGAATCTGGATCACCTGGTGATGTCCCGATTCCTCTCCGGTCTCCCGGGGGGTGGCTTTGGGTATCTTTCGGGCGACGGGTGTATCTCTGGAGGACACCTTTCAGATTCTGGGGGTGGTGGCCGAAGGTGGTATGCTTTGTGGCGGGTATCCGGCCGCCCTCTCTTTTGTCCGCCGAGGTGGCTCGGTGGATGTGAGGTTGCTATCCCCGATTGTCATAGCCGGCTGAACCTCCTAAAAACCCTCGCACATCTTTCATGGGGGGCTGATCGTAGCACTCTCCTCAACCTGCATTCAGCCCTAATTTTATCGAAACTCGATTATGGTGACCAGATATATTCGGCGGCCTCCCCTGCTACTCTTTCTAGCCTTAATCCCATACATCACCAGGGATTGCGTTTATGCCTTGGTGCATTTCGTTCTTCCCCGGTTGAGAGCCTCTATGTAGAAGCAAACATTCCATTCTTGTCCGATCGTCGTGATACACATTGCATTCGCTATTATGTTCGCTCCCATGACCTCCGCAATCCTTCCATGTATAGGATTGTCACAGATGTTAGTAGATGCTCTTTATTTGTCCGTCGCCCCTGTTTACTTCGTCCCTTTTCTCTTCGTCTACATTCACTCTTGTCTTCCCTTCAGCTACCACCTTTCATGTTCATGTGACATCTCCCTTTCCCCTACCCCCTTGGGAAGTTCCTGCTGGCCGTGTCTGTTCGATTCCTCTACCTTGTGCGAAAGCCCGCCTACCTACGGCGGCTTCTCGCTCTTTTTTTCTAGACCACTTCCGTTCTCATTCTCATGCCATCGCAGTGTACACTGATGGTTCAAAGTTGTCTGACGGCGTCAGATTCGCAGCAGTGTTTCCGGACAGCGTCGTGCGAGGGCATCTATTACCCTCGGCTAGAATATTTACGGCTGAATTGTATACCATTCTTGTGGCACTTATCCGTATTGCATCTATGCCTGTATCACCATTTGTGGTCGTTTCAGACTCCCTTAGTGCTTTACAGGCTATCCGTAAAATTGATACACCTCACCCCCTAGTTCTTCGTATCCAACTTTGGTTAGGCCGTATCTCTAGCAAGCACAAATATATTGTTTTTTGTTGGGTCCCTGGTCATGTTGACGTACAGGGCAATGAACAGGCAGACACTGCTGCACGGGCAGCAGTACATGACCTTCCAGTTTCATATAGAGGTGTTCCTTTTACGGACTATTTTGCGGTCATTGCTACCCACCTTCGCACCCGTTGGCAACAATGCTGGTCTGACCTACTAAATAACAAACTTCATTCTATTAAACCGAGTATAGGTATCTGGCCTTCTTGTCACCAATGTCGAGGTTGGGAGACTACACTCTCCCGTCTTCACATTGGCCACACTCGTCTTACGCACGGGTATCTCATGGAGAGGCTCCCTGCTCCTCTCTGTGAGCATTGTCAGGTTCCAGTGTCTGTTCGACATATTCTGTTGGACTGTCCATTTTATCAACGAGCACGCAGAATTTACCTCCAACGGCATCTTCGCTCTGCGGCCCTTTCTTTACCTTCCCTTCTTGCTGATGGACCCTCCTTTAATCCTGACTCTCTCGTTGACTTTTTGACAGAAACTGACATACTACACAAACTCTGAAGATTATACCTCTAGAACCTCCCTCAGTCCCTTCTACCTCGATCTCTTGCTACCCTCTATCCCTGCACTATCCACCGTCCTGCTGCACTCCATACCCTACTAATCATCCATCTCCCACTTACAATCTATTCTCCCTGCATCCTGTCCTGCCCTGCCACGCTGTATGACCCTTGTGGTTTAGCGCTTCTTTTGATTATACTAATAATGGGGAATGGGAGCCATTTCCCCACCCTGAGGAAAGGAAGTCATTTCCCCAGTCTGGGGAATTGGAATCATTTCCCTAGCCTGAGGAAAGGAAGTCATTTCACCACCCAGGGGAATGGGAATCACTTCCATTCTTCAGAAATGCTCTCCATTCTAGTGTCTTTCTTATGTGTTTAACAATATTTTATTACATTTAAACTACGTTTTGTAATACTGCAGAAAGAAATAAAGTTTGTTTCTCAATAAAACTGTTTAGTGAGCAAAGTATATCACTTTTTTATTAAAATGTGATTGCCACTGATCAAATTAACCACAGTCGAACTTCATTGTTTCATAGTCATTCGTGCCAGATAGTTTCTTATTATGATATTAATCTCTCATCTAGTCATTTCTAGATATTGTACTTTAATTTAAATTATTGTGAGAGAGAGAAGGAAGCACTTAAGTTTTTCTATGCTTTGTGGAGTCCAGTAACCTTCCATAATGGGTATTATTATTATTATTATAATTATTTTTATATTAAACCTTAAGGGGTCATACAGCACTTTGGGGAGCGCAGGTCCAATTCCATGGGGTGTCCCCGTGGCCACGTAGGCAGTGCTCTTGCATCACACACTGAGTATTCATGGTTCGATCCCCAGCAAAGGTGAAAACATTGGGTGTGTTTCCTTAAGACACCTGCTGTCCCTGTCCACCTATTAGTAAAATAAGCACTTGGGTGTTAGTCGACTGGTGTGAGTCGCATCCTGGGGATAAAATTTCAGTAAATTTCATTAGCTAGTAAGATAAATAAGTTTAGTATCATCATATTAAGTTTAACATAATACTTTGTTCAAAAGTCAAATTGTAGAATCACAATCAATCATATGATTACAAGCATTGATCCTGATATCAACCTTTTATTAAATGACTCACATGCATCAAACAGCAACTGTAATTATTATACAGTAGACCAAGCAAAGACATTGCTCAGAGCCAACAATAACATTACCATCTTTAATTACAATGTCAGATCATTGAGCAAACATTACAATGATCTCACAGCATTACTCAATTCCCTGCATACAAGTATGTCAATCATCACACTCTCTGAGACCTTGCTAAAGCCTGTTACTACAGATGTCTATACCATTCCTGGTTACACAGCCATACACAACTGTAGGACAGACCAGCAAGGGGGTGGAACAGCTATATACTACTCAAATCAACTTGATGAATGTGGAGAATATATTATAGCTAAATTTAAATCAAAAGACCTGCAAAAACTCCTCACAGTGATAAACAGCTACAGAATACCACAGTCAAAGATTTACCACTTTAGTGAAAAATTAGGAAACATGATAACTGATGCACACATGAACAAAGATCATTTGCTGCTCACAGGTGATTTCAACATAAATCTAATACATGAGCAGGACCCACAAGTAACTGAATTCACAAACACTATGAGCAACTGCTTGTTGCTACCAACAATAACAAAACCTACAAGAAACTTCGAGACTAGTATCTCCTTATTAGACTACATCTGGACTAACACCATATCCCCTTTAAAATCAGCCATAATCACTGACAACACCACAGACCACTACCCTACCTTTCTCATAACCAGCCTAGGTAAATTGCCCCAAGACACTACTAAAGTTACCTTCAGACTACATAACGAGACAGCTGTTAATAACTTTATAACAGCTATGATTAACATCGACTGGCATAATGAGATAGAATCATACTTAGATACTGATGAATGTACAGTGGACCCCTGGATTTTGTACTGCTCCAAACTCGAACAATGATGTAAGTGTATTTTTGTAAGTGCTTTTGTAAGTGTATTTTTCGGGGTCTAAAAGGACTAATCTAATTTGCATTATTCCTTATGAGAACAAATTCATTCGGTAACGGCACTTGAACAGCATTCTGGAACGAATTATGGCCGATAACTGGGGGTCCACTGTATTAATAATTTTCTAAAAAACAAACCCACTACCTCTATAACAAACATTGCCCTAAAAACTAAACATATCACAGCAAAGAGACTGAATAGTCCCTGGCTAACACCCAGCATTCTTAAATCCATTAACACAAAGCACCTATATGAAAAACAGTACAGAATGGGTCAAATAACCAGAGACCACTCTAAGCATTACTCGTCAAAATTTTTTTTATTATGAGAACAGATTACATAACATAAAAGGTGATATGAAAAAAGACCTGGAAAACCCTATCTGGAATTCTAGGAACTGAAAAGATATCCAAAAATAAAAAAATAAAATTAACTAAATCAGATGAACCCCGGCTAACACCAACTGAAACAGCAAACAGACTCAATGTTTTCTTCTCCACCATAGGAAAGAATCTAGCGAGTAAGATCCCAAGCTCAAACACCCATCCATCAGACTACCTCACGGGGACCTACCGGAATACACTATTCCTAGCGCCAACCAACCCAACAGATGTCTCACTCATCATCAACACCCTTAAAAACAAGGCAGGAGATATAAATAACTTACCACCTTTTATGTACAAAAAAGCTTCTCAAGTACTATCACCAATAATTGCAACACACTTTAACAAATCCATCGAAACCTCCACCTTCCCATCAATTCTTAACCCTTTGACTGTCATTCTATGTCGGGAAATATTTGAAATTTTTTTTTTATTTTTTTCTTATCAAAATGTTAAGATTATTTTTCTGATTGTTTAAATCCCCCCAAAAAAATTTTGCGATCAGTACTTACCGAGATATAGGCGTAAAGTTGGCAAAAAATGAGCCGCGTATGGCAACAGCGGCGAATGCCGCTCACCCGGTAAACTTTGGTTTACTTCCTTTCGTAGGTTTCTTGTTTTTTTCACTACAGTGGACCCTCGGTTTTCGTTGAAAATTCTTTCCAGAATGCAGTTCGAGTGCCATTACCGAATGAATTTGTTCCCATAAGGAAAAATTTAAATTAGATTAGTCATTTCAGACACCCAAAAATACACTTACAAAAGCTCTTACAAAAATACACTTACATAATTGTTCGAGTTTGGAGGTGAACGAAAACCGAGGGTCCACTGTATTTTATTTTTTTACGTAATATATGTGGCCTGTGAGACCAAAGTAAGGTGCAATGTACAGTGGACCCTCGGTTTTCGTTCACCTCCAAACTCGAACAATTATGTAAATGTATTTTTGTAAGAGCTTTTGTAAGTGTATTTTTGGGGATCTAAAACGACTAATCTAATTTACAGTGGACCCCTGAGTTTCGTAAAAACTTCACTCCTGAAGTCTGCTCAAGCGCCATTACCGAACGAATTTACTCCCTTTAGGAAAAATGTCACGTAGGTTAGTCTATTTCAGACCCCTAAAAATACACTTCCACAAGCACTTACAATATTATACTTACATAATTGTACGATTTCCGGGGTTTACGAAACTCGGGGGTTCACTGTACATTTGTCCTTATGGGAAGAAATTCGTTCAGTAATGGCACTCAAACAGCATTCTGGGATGAATTTTCAATGAAAACCGAGGGTCCACTGTATATACAGTGGTACCTCGACTTACGATATTTTTTCATTCCAGAATGCTGTTCAAGTGCCATTACCAAACGAATTTATCTCCATAAGAAATGTTGTAAAATAGACAAGTCCTTTTAGACCCCCAAAATTACACTTACAAAAGCATTTAAAAAAATAAACTTACATAAAAGGGTGAGTTTGGGGACCATCGTAAGTCGAGGTACCACTGTATATATATACACTTGTTGTATGCAACACATTGAGCCATTGAAACATCTAAATTATTGGGAACGCCTTCAAGTCTTGAACATGTACTCATTTGAGCGGAGGAGAGAGAGATACATGATAATATATACCTGGAAAGTACTTGAGGACCTGGTCCCAAATCTGCACACTGCCATAACAGTGAGATATATGGTAGTGAGAGATATGGTGGGAAGTGTAAAATAAACCCAGTGAGGAGCAGGGGTGCGGTGGGGACAATACGAGAGCACTGTATTAACATCCGGGGTCCCAGACTATTCAACATCTTACCAGAAGATATCCGAAACACGGCTGGAACCAGTGTAGAAGCCTTCTAGAGGAAACTGGACAAGTATCTTCACCAGGTGCCAGATCAACCAGGCTGTGGTGGATATGTGGGGCAACAGGCCTCCAGCAGCAACAGCCTGGTTGACCAGGCAAGCACCAGACGAGCTTGGCCCATGGCCGGGCTCAGAGAGTAGATAAACTCTCGAAACTCTTCAAAGGTATATCAAAGGTATAACACAATAATCGCACAAACATTAGTATCATTATATTGTTTACAAAACTTGTTTACACCAACCAACAATAAAAAAAATTGTTTATTACTATTGTTCTATAATATATATACAGTGGAACCCCGGTTAACGAACACCCCGGAAATCGTGCAATTATGTAATTATAATATTGTAAGTGCTTGTGGAAGTGTATTTTTGGGGGTCTGAAATAGACTAACCTAAATGACATTTTTTCTTAAGGAAGTAAATTCGTTCGGTAATGGCACTTGAGCAGGCTTCTGCAATGAATTTTTTTTGTTAACCGGGGTTCCACTGTACACATATATAATGACTGGACACTTTCCATCAACTGCAATTAGCACTTCAAAGCTCCAAGCTGTGTGTGTGTGTGTGGACATCTAAATTTGCTGAGTCAGGGTAAGGCAGCTGTCAAATTGACATATTATACCATTACTCACCACCCACACTGCCTGTCAACCTGTCAACACAAAAGGGGACCCATGTCTTCTTCCCCAGAACCTCCTTCCTTTCCTTCATACCTACCTTCCTTTCTTCCTTCATTCCTTCCTTTCTTTCTGTTTTCCTTTCTTACATATTTCCTTCCTTCCTTCCTCTCATCTCTTCCTTTCTTCCTTCATTCCTTCCTCTCATCTCTTCCTTCCTGCCTTCCTTTCTTCCTTCATTCCTTCCTTTATTTCTTCCTTCATTTCTTACTTCTTTTGTTCCTTCCTTCCTCTCATCTCTTCCTTCCTTCCTTTCTCTCTTTCTTTCTTTCTTAATTCCTTCCTTCCTTTCTTTCTTAATTCCTTCCTTCTTCCTTTGTTTCTTAATTCCTTCCTTCTTCCTTTCCTCCTTCCTTACTTCTTTCCTTTCTTCCTCTCATCTCTTCTTTCCTTTCTTCCTCTCATCTCTTCTTTCCTTCCTTCCTCTCATCTATTCTTTCCTTCCTTCCTCTCATCTATTCTTTCCTTCCTTCCTTCCTCTCATCTCTTCTTTCCTTCCTTCCTTCCTCTCATCTCTTCTTTCCTTCCTTCCTCTCATCTCTTCTTTCCTTCCTTCCTTCCTCTCATCTCTTCTTTCCTTCCTTCCTTCCTTCCTCTCATCTCTTCTTTCCTTCCTTCCTTCCTTCCTCTCATCTCTTCTTTCCTTCCTTCCTTCCTTCCTCTCATCTCTTCTTTCCTTCCTTCCTTCCTCTCATCTCTTCCTTCCTTCCTTCCTTCTGGTATCCTGGGCATTTCTTTCAGTCACAAACTCCTCAAAACCATGAAATTTATCTTCAGAGACACTTCCATCTGTGTTAGAGTTATCATTGAGGAACAGAACAGTCCCAGATGCGCCAAGGAGTCAGATAATTCTTACCGCTAGGCATGCTGAACAAGGACTACTGAAATGGCGTTCCCACAATGCACCACTGGCTGCCCAATTTTTTTTTTATACTGTGCACACTGACTACACAGACCCATTCTCTCACATGTAGGCCTACCAGCTTTCTCCTGCTTGATTTGAGGCCGCTAGAATTTATGCGTCTTAATACGTCTGAAACATTGGCTCGTAAGACGTATATA
>WNWK01028416.1:0-25407 GCA_009830355.1 Cherax destructor | reverse complement strand
CATGTTGTAGGATAGTGGGAAGGAAGAAGGGAAAGGTTCGAGGAGGGTTAAACCCCCTGATGCGTTTTGGGTGCGGATGAAAGGGAGGGGGGTGTGAGAGCGTGGGGGGAGGGGGGCGGGGGGGAGATAGGGTGGCGACGAAGGCTTGGTGTTTATTTTGTGCTTCCTTTAATTTTTCATTTGTATTTAAAGTAGTCTCAATAAAAATTGGATTACGGGGCTTACCTGATTGAATGAGTGCGGTTCATGCCCTTGACCTTACTTTATCATTTCATTTTCAATTGCTACCACACCCTTCCAAATCGTCCAAAAACCGCAATTTTTTTTTAGAACCCCCAAAAGCACAGTATAAGCAAAAAGTAACTGTGTCAACCCCTTTTTTGTATTTGTTCCCCATAATTTAATCCCATCCCCCCCCCAACACCCTAAATTTACTTTTAAAACCCCCCATCTATAAATATTTAAACAACCATGGTGACATTACACATCCTGTCTAAGACCTACTTTTACTGGGAACCCCTCTCTCCACACCCAACCGGCCTCACTATCCTCATAAAAGCTTTTCGCATTTAAACCCCACTTTTCCCCATACACTTGCAAATCGCACATTCCCCCCCTTTTCCCCCTACCATATGCCTTTTTAAATCCATAAAGCAATGAAAACTTTTTACCTTTTAAAATATTGTTATTCATATGTTTTAAGTCAAATTGGGTTTCCCCCTTCCTACCCATTATATATATATATATATATATATATATATATAATTATATTTCCCGAAAAGTAGGTCTTAGAAGGGATTTTAATGTCACCATGGTTTTTTAACAATTTATAGATGGGGTTTAAAGAAGTAAATTTAGGGGTTGGGGAGAGGATGGGTTAAATTTGGGGGGGAATAAATAAAAATGGGTTAAAGACTGAGGTGGAGACTTGGGAACTAATTTGCAAAATTTTAATTGATTTAATTTTGTAATTTTTGATTTTTTATATTTCCATTTTTAGATAATTTTTTAATTTGTTCTTGTGCTTAGTAATTGTTTACTGTTTTTTATGTGCTTTTTGTTTTTTATATTTTTATTTCGATTTTTGAATTATTAATTTTTTTTTTTCTAATTTTTATAACAATGGAATACCTTCTGATAGAAAAAATTTTTTTCTTGTAAAGGTTTATTTTTTAGAATTAGCCTAACACGTAAAAACATTTGCTATACTTTTGGAATGGGGGGAATAAAGTTGAAGAACTTTTTTTCCCTTCCTGGAGGTTTGAATTAAGCGGGTGTTAAATTTCCCCAGAGTGCCCCCCCCCCCCGAACATTCATACGTCAGCCGCTTGCCTCACGCCCTCCAACCTCTTTATACTAAAACCCCTCCACTGTATAATCTGGAAAAATTACTCATCTGGTTTTTGGGCATCTATCTATCACTTAGTTAATTGCCGAAGAAAATGTCTGGGAATGGTGGTAATGGGCATATAGGGCTGGTATCATCGCAAGGGGGGCCCAAAGGGGGGCCCACGAAGGGGCCCCGTCTGCGCCCTGCCGCTTCCAATATCAACTCGTCCAGTCTTCCCCCCTTTTAATGGGGGTGGGGGCCTTCGCTGTTTGTTCCCCCTGGCCATGGCCCTCCCCGGGCCCATGAGGACATTGAAGGAGAAGGTGTCTTGGGGGTCACCAAAAAACAACTTTAAGTTTGGGAAAAAAATGAATTTCCTTGTAGAGTTTTGGTAAGTAATTTTTTGCCAACATGGGTTCCCCGGTGTCTTAGTGGGGGTGAAACCGGTCCCCTTGTTTTCTTAGCTTATAAACCAAGAACTTGTGGAATTTTGGACGTGGCCCGGAAAAAAACATATAAATAAAGATCTTGGTTTTGAAAGTTATACGGTATCTTTTGTTGCATATGAAAAGATGCCTAGTGTAGGGACTGGATTTATGTATTTGGGGGTGGAAGTGTAGTGTCATTTAAAGGCCCCTTTTTCAAATGACTAGGAAAATTTTATGGGAATGATTGACTGTCTGGGTGTATGAAGGTGATTGCCCCCGGAAAGGGGGGGGTTGTTTATGTGGGTGGGCCTTCCCCGGATGGAGGATACATTAAATGCAAAGAACTCTTCATGGAAGGAATTGGAGCTACTCTTCCCTTTAATCAAATTTGATTCCCCCTTCCCCCCGGGATGTACGCCCGTCGGGGTTTTAATGATCCATATTATAATACACCGGGTGGTTTTACGTGTTGGTTGTCCACCCGCTCAGTTATCAACTGACGAGTTAGTGAACCAGCATCTGATACTTAAGATAATTTTAGTGTATGGTCGCCTAAGACAAAACCCCCCATGGAAATGTGTTAAATGGATGATCGTAGTTTAAAAGTTATGTTATGGATTCTATTCATAAGGTTTTAAAACCCCGGATTTAAATAGTTAATGCACTGTTTGACAATTTTTAATTTTTTGGTTAATTTAAATTGAACCAAAATGTAGGTATATAAAAGTATATATTTGTTAAATGGATTATTGTTAAAATTTTTCGATCCCTAGGCTGTTTTTTCCGGAAATTTTTTAAATTTCTGAACCATGCTTGGTTGATACACCTGATAGTATCCATGGTTCCCCCCCCATTTGGGGGGAAACACTGGGTATGTTTCCCCCCGCAGTCCCTTTACCTAGCAGTAAGTAGAACTGGGGGTCAGTTGTTTTGGGGGACATCCTGGAGGACAAGGTTGAAAGGCCCAAGGAAATAAGCCCCGGTGATGCCCTGACGTTGGGTTATCTTGGGTGGAAACCCTTTCCCCGGTTAAAAATCGAAACAAATCTCTTCCAACTAAAGTATTTCGGGGTTCATACCTTTAAATTTTAACTGTTTACTGTATTTTTAAAGCAAACCTCGTATGTTTGTATTTGTCATCTTTTAAACAGGATTTGAAGGTACACAATTTAAGTTTACCACAATAAATATATGCTTGTTTAGTCAAAATTTAATAACCAGTGTCTACCCCTAACCTGACATTGTAAAAGATAAGGGCGAAACCTTTTAAAAATGTTTTATTCTTCACTCCACTGGAAGTGTGGTTTAGCTCTTCTATTTGATTATAATAATAATCCACTGGAAGTGTTAAATAATTATATCTAAGATTGGGGTTTAAATAAGGCAATGATGTGGATGTACTGATAGTATTATCTTTAATTTACTAGAACTGGAAAGCGCTGAACCTGAAAGTCGTAGAACCCGTAAATTGAAAGTATATTAAGATTTGAACAAAGTAACAGCTCCAGATCCTTGGTTAAAGTGTACTAATGGAAAAGAAGAAAAAAAGGATAGTTTTGTGAAGTTTTAGACTATTATAGCTTGTAAATGCATCGTGAGATGCTATTGTATTGCACATAGAAATGACTTGTGTAGGTAAGAGTATTAAACTGGAGGTTTTCATATCCATTTTGATAATAGGAGTTTTTGATGTATATTTGAATACGCATTAAAGGAAATCATTTCTGTGTATCAACATATCAGTTGGGCAGCAACTGGACCGTGAAATTTAGTTTGATACTTGTACAGAACTAATGAAGCTTCTCGGAGTTTCCTAAATGTCTTGAACTGGACATAAATATCCTTGACCATATCGTTGGTATTACCATACCAATTCTTCGGCTTTGTTTAAAGCCCCTAAACAAGTGGTCATTATATGGTTGTGGTTTACTTGTACACTAGCAAATTTCTTAAAATTGTATTAAACTATATGCACATATACCCATCTATCTGGAGGGCATTCTGGGATCAACTCCCCCGCGGCCCGGTCCATGACCAGGCCGCCTGGTGAATCCAGGCCTGATCAACGGGCTGTTACTGCTGGCCGCACGTAGTCAATGCACGAACACAGCCCGGCTGATCTGGCACTGACTTTTGGGATCTGTCAGCTCCATCTTGAAGACGTGGGTAATATTTATCAAATTCATGTGAGATTAGGCAGTTAAGTTCCTATGAAGTTCACAGGCTAGTGTGAATGTAAGGTGGTTGGGGTAGGGGTGGTTGGGCGAGTGTACTAATGTTCACCCAAGTGTAGTGAAGCAAAGGACATTCTCTCGTTAGCCTCCTATGTATCTTCCATATAGTTGGAGATTTAAGATTATCTTGAGTTACTCCCTAACATGCAGGGAGTTGAAAGCAATAACTACATGCCGTTGACCCCTCGTGGAAGATGCGTTGATGCTTGTAAGGAGCGGCGATAAGGTGTACTTGTCCTTTCCTTGGATCGAACCTGAATGCCTTTCATTCCTCAGTCCTATAAGACCCTATGGGTTTGAGCCCCTCTTTAAAATAAATACAAAAGCGGTTGAAAAATGTTGAAGATATGGATACGGGTTTGAGACTGTGGGACTCTAACGGGGCCAGCGGGGGGGTGTTCTGTTATGTTGCCAGCACTACTAACAACTTTTCATAGTTTGGGTAATAACTTTAGTTATATATAATAAATGTATTTTCTTTATTTGTATCTGAATTGTGTACCATTGAGAACATATGTGATAGGGGAAAATTTTAAGACTTGGTCTTAATGTACGGTAGTGTACAGGTAGCGGTATAGATATTTTTTCCTAGTGTTTGGCGTCTTCCCACTTGGTTGGGCAATTAAACTATTTTAACCTGGTTATATAGCACTTTTAAATTAAATTTGGTTTTGATTAGGGGTGCTGATGTGGTGGATGGTGAGGAGGGCGGACCCAGCACGCCGGCACTTCTACTTCCCTGTTTCTCCCGCCTCCGCTCTAGATTAAAATTTCTAAAATTTAGATTTAGAAAGGATAGGAAGTACTGTTTGGGCAGTAGTAGAGTGGAACACTTCCAGGTAGTGGAACATTTCGGGTAGCTTTCAGTCTAGGATGGGTGGCTTGGTTGATTAGGACCTCAGCTCACACTAAGGGTCTGGGATCGATCCCTGGCACGGATGCGTTGGGCATGTTTCCTACACTTGCCCCTTTACCTAGCAGCCAGTAAATACCCAGGTGTTAGCAGACTGTTCTGGGTGGCATCCCGAAATGCTCCACCATAACCAGGGACTTTATATAGTATGCCAATGATGCCTGCTAGGTATGTAATAGTTTATCGTGTACTTGTAGAAAATATTATAACGTTAGTCTTCATATCCTACACTGCTTTGCCTTCACGCCTCTTAGTACCTCACCCCTGCACCTTAGGTAGCTCACTTGACGCCTGCGACTCTTTGTTCATGATTCAGCATTGTTTGATGGCCAACCATTGAGTTTCACTTTAAAAGCTAACTTACTCATCTTAGTGATAATTTCCCCAGTTTTCTAAAGTTAATTTAGTTTGCCCCGTTAAAGGAATAACTGTGCTGGAAAAACTTTTAAAGGAATACCAGAGTGGGGATGGGACGATACAAACATTTTTGCTGATACCATCAAAATCAGCAGATACCAACGATAGTGACTTGAACACTCCTCTAGCTGTCTTCATATTACCCTCACAGTAGGTGGCCAAGCCTCACACCTATTATTCCTCGATAAAGGAATGGAATGATTTACTGGATAAATGCAGCCAAAAATATCTAATCAAACTGGATGAGAATGGTGATTTGTACATTAATTTTGTATAGTTGAGGACCTGGAGGCGATTCCAGTAATGTAATTGCTTTATTTATGGCCCCTAAATGGGGCCATAAATACTGACCAAAACTTTTAGAGCACCTTTAATTTGAATAGCATAACTATTGGCATTTTCCCCTTATCAAAATTCTCGTTATCCATCCCTTCTTTTTCTTGGCTGTCGTGACATTTGCTATACTGTAATTATATTTGAAAGGAAGGTCAGCCAACATAGTCAATCTTTCACATTTTCCTTTCATAATTGATGATCCTCTTAGGTTTTGTATACATTGATCAATTTGAGCTCTTCATTGTTCAATATCTAGGCAGCTGTAACTTACCACCATTGAATGCCATTTTCTTCACTGCCCACTGGAAAAACCTTACTTATATCTTCCTGCAGTTTTGTCAGAGGTGATTTTCATGCTTATTTTATCTGCAAATTATACAAAACTGGCAAGCATTTGTTTGCTACGAGATCCAAAGAATGTCGAATTGACTTCAGACTGAAGTGCTTTGCCATACCTGTGACTTTGTGCCCCTGGTCCCTACCTGGAGTCTACCTGGAGAGAATTCCAGGTCAACGACCCACGGCCCGGTCTGTGACCCGGTAAACCGTGTTAATTTCCATTGGGAATCTTATGGGTCCTCAAGGTTTGCAACCAAACTAACCTAGGTATCTGTATACTGCTAGATGAACAGGTAAATGTTAACTCCTGTAATGCATGACATTAGTGAACTAACATTCTTTTTGGTAGAGAACAGAATACTGTACTGTTTTATCAGTTGGGGTATTATATGCTATAATTTTGAGTAATGTGGTTTGGTGAAGATTGGGTAGGGTAGAGGAAACTGACTGGGAGGGTGAATTAGAGGGTTGGTAGTGTGGATTTTTATTAAACACTTGGATAAATCAGTATTGCTGCTACCTTACACTGATGGGGAAAGGTGGGTATGCTAGTTTTTATGCCATCACTTTTGTTGTATACGAAACCTATCCATGGGTAATCATACTGGGAGTCTTCAATTGGGTGTTCAGGACAGTGAATTCTATGAAGGGATGAAAAGTTAAACTCAATCAGTTTTATATAGTTAGTACTGGAGAATTCTCAGTATGGAATATCCTATGGTGGTGCACAGGATTGTTGAAAGTAGATAATCTTGTACTTGCAGTGATTGGACTGGGTATTGGGTGAAGATTGGCTTCAGGAAAAGTGGTTCAAAGTGAAAGTATTTATTTTCTGTTCTTGCCTATACTGAGGAAGGGGTAGCTTTGGGTGGTTTTGATTGCAATATTAGTTGGTTAATAGTATTATCCCTCCCCTTGTTGCCTGTTGTTTTTTAATCTTCCTTTGTCAGTCCATGAAGACATTAAGTAGAGGCCTTCATGGCAGTATTGCCTTGAAGGATTACAGGTTTAAACCTCAATTGAGAATCCCTGAAGGCCTTGCAGCTTTGAAGATGTTAAAATTTAAATATTGAGATGTAGGAGCTACATTGAAGTTTGTGGAATGGCTGTTAAATCTCTTCCCAGTACAGTACAGTATTTAAAAATAAAATGAGCAGTTACAGGTGAAAAATAACCTTGTTACTTTCTCGAGACAGGACCGACTGAGGTAAATCAGCAAGAGGAAGTGTCGTGTGCTGGGTGTAAGTTAATCACCATTAGGGGTCGCCAGTAGCTGGATGGGTAACTGGATACAGCCTAGGGTGGACATGCCATACAAAAGCTGGAAGGCCTCAGAACTGCCAGATGCCTAGTGGCTTCAGGTTGGCTGGCTGCATGTTGTTCCTCATGCAAGTCTTATTTTAGTTTTGGTTATTAAAAAAAAAAATACTATTTTAAAATCGTGAATTAAAATTGTAATAGTGTGCTGATTGGAGTATTGGTTTTGTAATTTTTACTAAAATGCATTCTTACAAAAATGTAGTATAACCTTGTACAAATAACCTGCACATAGAAGACAAACTTATGACATTTCATTTTGGCTTGAGTATTGAATAGTCACTCAGAAGTGTGATGGGAAAAGTGGGGAGGGAGGAAGGGCAGTAGTAGAACAAGAGGAGGAAGTAGTATAATAGAGGTGGTGGTAGTAGTGCAACAGGAGTAGTAATAAGGTAGTAATTTGTGAAATAATGGTGAGTATGGAATGTTAGCTGCAGTAGTAGTAATAGTGGAGGTAGTCTGAGAAGGAGCACTGCAGGAGACCTAATGGCCCTTAAGGGTAGTACAAAAATCAAAGAGAAAATCTTGTAGGATAGAACCAACCTAGAAAAGAAAGCCAAATAAAATTTAGGAAAGTGGTAAGAAGAAATAGATCAGGTCAGGTTATGAGTGTTCAAAAGTTTGTAGCATTTGATAGTGTAATGAGAGAGGAGGGAATCTACAGACAAAACAAGGACTTATGATTCATATTAAGAAAGTTGTGTATAATGGAAGCTTTCAAAAATATGGTGTCTTGAATGCTAGAAGGGTAGACAATAATGCTCCTTTCTGTTATGTTTAGAGATCATTGATCCTATTAACAGGTTCTTTGCCTTCATAGATGCCATCTTGGTGAAGCTTCCTTACACACACATTTCCTAATATGAATCTTGGTCCTAGCATTCTTTGTAGATGCCTTCTCATTACATTGTGAAATAAGAACATTAGTAGGAGCACCACAGCAGGCCTACTGGCCCATGTGAGACAGGTCCAAGTCACCTACTGGCCCAAGCTAGTCAGGTCAATGCTTCATGAATGTCGAATGACCTGATCTTTGTCTTCTTTCTTATATTTTCTTTGCCTTTCCTTTTTTCTGCCTAGGTGAGTTGTCCTATGAGATGCCCATTCCCTGGGTTTTTGTCCTACCCTCATAGGCCATTTGCTCTTAGTGCTTATTTTTTATACTACCTTCACTATTACTACTATTAATGTAAGTAAGACACATAGGCAACAGTTAGGCATCTGTAATCCGAAACGTTTCGCCTACACGGTAGGCTTCAGTCGAGTATAGAAAGTAGGCAGGAGCAGTAGAAATGTAAAGACGATGTAATCAGTCCATCACCCTTGAAGTCAAAGATTTGAGGTTGTCAGTCCCTATTCTCCAGGCTGAGGAACTGACAACTTCAAATCTTTGACTTAAAGGTGATGGACTGATTACATCGTCTTCTACTGCTCCTGCCTACTTCTGTACTGACTGAAGAAGCCTACTGTGTAGGTGAAACGTTTTGGATTAAGATGCCTGTCTTACCAACCTGTTGGTATTATATAGTACCATTTTGATATTCACTACTATTAATATTGCTTTGCTAACACTCCACTCTGACCATTTTCACTATTACCCCCCCCCTCCTGCTGCTGTTGTACTATTATAGTACTTCCTCTTTGTTCTACTGTCCCTGCCCCCTTTCCTATACATATATGTACTGGCTCCCTTCACTTCACACATGTGACTAGTTAATGGTCTAAGCTGGACTGAAAATCCAGTTTGTGCCTTTTATTTGTGCATTGTTCTTCAGTGTTGTGCTTCAATATAACCTTAGTTGTACAATTACCATTACTCTAACCATGATGGCAGTCATAATTTAGCCAAATTTTTATATGTACTTTAAAAACTTTTAATTTTAATTACATCTTCAGTTAACTGGGTATGAATAATTCTTACATGCTAAAGTGGGATAGTACTTTCCAAATATTTTGAATAATGTAAATTTTTCTTTAATATTTTTGAAGGTTTTAGGTTAAGTTTTATATTGGGCATGTTTGTGTGTACAGTAAACCCTCTAATGGACTTTGCAAATAGGGGACAATCTGCTGGGTCAATTGACTTGGAAAAGATGAACGGTCTGTTTAGACTTTCCCATTGTAATCAAGGCAAGTCTTGCCTCCTTCAGCTACATCTTACTTGCTACCTACTCCCAACCCTTCCCTGGATCTTGAATTGAGAGCTTGCTGTATTTAACCCTGACTATCGCGACCCCAAATCCTAGTCTGTCACAAAATATTCGAAAAAAAAACATTCTTATGACATGACAATCTTTTCCCAATGGTAATGAAGCCAAAAGAACAAAATTTGATGGAAAACTTACGGAATTACGCTCTTGCGAAGTTAGCGATCTCGGTGATATTTACGCATCAATGATTTCGCTCACTTTGAGCCCTATTTTTGGCCAATTCCATTGTTCAAGTCGATCTAACTCGTAGCTATTTCTTTAGAACTCCATTTGTTCTATCGATTGAGTAAAAGAAACCTCCCATTAACCGATTTTAACTAACTGATAAAGTGGTCAGAAATTGGCAATTTCAATCAAATTTGGCCAATTTCACGCAAATTAAAAGATGCCAATTTCAAAATAGGGTCCAGAATGAACAATGCAGACATTCCTAGCACTAAAGTAACATTTTCTCTGTTCATCAGTAAAGTCTCCAGGCCCCTCTTATATTACTCTTGCTTTTTATTTTGAATTTTTATTCACACAAAAAATAGAAGATTTACTGTTATGCAAACTCGTGCATTATTGTAATATGTAATTGTATAAATTTCAACCAATTCATGACTGCATATTAGAATGGCTAGTTGGACACTTATTGAGCTCAGTTTCAAGGTACTTTTCATTGTGAAACCAATCAAAATCCTCTATTTCTGTAATGTCTTCCATTCTATCAAATGAGACAAAGAAAACTAGAATACAACCATAAATACTATACGAAAATACACCTCAAAGTTGGCATTTTAATCCAAAAAGTTTTTTTCTTATGCACTGTGTGCTGCAGAATTTTTTTTATACTGCATGCATTGACCAGACCCATTCTCACATGTGGGCCTACCAACTTTCTCCCACTTGATTTGAAGCCGCTAGAATTTTGGCGTATTAATACATCAAAATACTGGCTCGTAAGACGTACAGTGGTACCTCGACATACGATGGTCCCCAAACTCACCCTTTTATGCAAGTTTATTTTTTTAAATGCTTTTGTAAGTGTAATTTTGGGGGTCTAAAAGGACTAGTCTATTTTACAACATTTCTTATGGAGATAAATTCGTTTGGTAATGGCACTTGAACAGCATTCTGGAATGAAAAAATATCGTAAGTCGAGGTACCACTGTATATACATGACAGTCAAAGGGTTAAGATTGGCCTTAGGGTTAATCAGTATAGGGTGATGCAGGGTAAGATCATGAAAAACTTGTACAGGTCCGCTATCACAAATCCGGCATCATTGGGACCTGTAGTGTGCCGGATTATTAAGTTTGCCGGATTAGAGTGGTTAGGTTAGAATATGCTTAATAAGTTAACCCACTTGATTTACACAAGAAATTTCATTGAACATCGGCAAAAAATCTAACATTTCTGCTACTTTGAGCTCAATTTCAAGGTACTTTGTCATGAAACCAATCAAAATTATATCTATTCCTGTAATGTATCTTCCATTCTATCAAATGAGACCAAAAAAAACTAGAATACAACCATAAAAACCATACGAAAATATTCCACTAAGGGGCAGCTAATGGCTGAGAAGTGAACTCCATTATTTATAGTCTGATTTCTTTCATTTTTGGTCTACATTAACAAGCATCTTTCCATCATACAGTGCCCAAGTTTCAATAAGATAGCCCCAAAAAACAACTGAGAAAAAAATATTTACTAAAAATCATATATGGCAGTACCAAGCCAGGTACTAGAAATAAATCACTTTGACTTTTTGGGTTATCTTAGGTTCTTTACACGTGCTGCTATGTATAATAATCTATATAGAGAATTTAGTTTGTTTTTATGGTGCATTATGAGTGTGTATCACAGTTAGCCCTGTGCTACACTCCATTTTCTCTAGTATAAGCCCCAAGATGGATAGGAGAATGGTACATGTACTTGTATCCCATATCCTCTTCATACCTCTTTTGAACTGCTCGGTATTATGCCAAATAATATTCATTCTGGAATATTTAACATGTTTTTTGTTTATATTGTTTATTATGTCATATTAGATCAATTGTGATAGGTAAATAAGCTGTAGTGTTGATATTAGCGTAATAATAAAGCATATTCCCCTGCATCACAAGACTGAGCTCATGGCAACTGACAGTGGCTTTAAAGCCACCTTATCTTTTATGGACAATGTACTGTGTATGTGCTTTACACAACGAGAAGCATTTCTTTTATTCATTGGAACCATAGCTAGGGCTTAAAGTAAGCTGGTTATAACAATAAATGGAGAAAAAGACGTTAGAATGACTTATGCCGCAAGTAGCACCACCAAACAGTAGCAGCAGGTTGGTGTGGCGACCCTGGAAACTTGAAATTATGCTAGCCGAAATTAGTGCTGAATAACTGATGGAACCGGATGTCTGATTGCCGGATTTGTAATGGCGGACCTGTATTATTGAGTCCTGGTTATTGACTAGAAAAAATATAGGCATGTTAGGGCTGCATCTGCTGAATGCATAATTGATATGCAGTGGACCCTCGCTATTCGAACACTTCAAAACTCACCCTCATTCCAGAATGCTGTTCAAGTGCTGTTACCAAATGAATTTATTCCCATAAGGAATGATTAGTCCATTTCAGACTCTCAAAAATAAACTTGTAAAAGCTCTTACAATAATAAACTTACATAAAAGGGTGAGTTTTGGAGTGTTCGAATAGCGAGGGTCCACTGTACTTCACTGTAGTTGCTACCACCAATGCTACCTTTTTTATGCAGCCTCTCCTCGCTTAACAACGGAGTTCCATTCCTAAGACCATGTCTGTAAACTAATTTGTCGTTAATCTAGGAACATACTATAATGGTGGTGGGTTTGTCGGCCATCTTTGATATTGTTTTAATGTCACCTTTGCACCATTTATAACATTTTTACTATATTTTTAAATGTTTATACAGTAGTGTACCATATATTGTAATGAACAATAAAGGAAATCAGCTCTAATATACATTATTTAGGTATGCATACTGGTCAGAGCCCGTTGTAAATCAGTCGTCAGTAAACTAGTACGTCGCTAAGTGAGAAGAGGCTTCATACAGTACCAGAATACTGACTTGATAAAAGGTGGGGAGTGGAACATCGGATCAAGTTTAAGTATTAAAGGAGAGGGGGAAGGTGGAATTTTGCCTATTGACGACACTACTTTAGGTTTGTAACGTAATTTTAATCCTTGGTGCCAATGTAAAGAATGAGTCTTGGCAGTGCTGGTGAAGAAAGCTCGCATCATGCCTACTGCTTTCACATTTGGCACGACATGCACGAGTGGCCTACACTGTGTGGATTTTGTGTGTACTATTGATGAAAAAAATCCCACCCTGCTAAGAAAAATCTCCAATTGCAGAAGTCTTCAAAAACTAGTGGCTTGTATGTTTTTTTATTTAGCCCCGCAGCACTTTTAGGGATAGTTTGTATTGTTGGATTCCTGGTACAGTAATGTTAAAATTTTAATTACAAAACTGATTGTACTCATTATAAAAGTATTTATCTATAAAAGGCAAACTAATTGCTGCACAAGTCACTTTCCTTTGCTTAGTGAATTTTATTCCTTTGCTTCATCCGTAAATTTATTTGTGCTAGTGTTGACCTTGACAGGATTAGGTAACCTATAACTTTCTATATTATAGAATATGATGCATTTACTACCGTCCTGCCAAGTGAGTGTAAAACGAAAGCCTGTAATTGTTTTACATGATGGTAGGATTGCTGGTGTCTTTTTTCTGTCTCATAAACATGCATGATTTCAGGTATGTCTTGTTACTTCTACTTACACTTAGGTCACACTACACATTCATGTACAAGCATATATATATATACACACCCCTCTGGGTTTTCTTCTATTTTTCTTACTAGTTCTTGTTCTTATTTCCTCTTATCTCCATGGGGAAGTGGAACAGAATTCTTCCTCCGTAAGCCATGCGTGTCGTAAGAGGCGATTAAAATGCCGGGAGCAAGGGGCTAGTAACCCCTTCTTCTGTGTATATTACTAATTGTAAAAGGAGAAACTTTCGTTTTTCCTTTTGGGCCACCCCGCCTTGGTGGGAAACGGCAGACGTGTTGAAAGAAAGATGATGCATTTAATGTTAAAAAAAAATTCATAGTAGATTTAATTTGATTCCTCTTTAAAAAATTTTAGGAAAATGTGGATACAGTGTAATAAATTTAATTTTTTTTCCCATCTTTAACTTTTAGCTTAATTTTTTGGAGCTCATTCTTACCCAAGTTCCTTTCACCAACGTCTATTGTCTTTGAATCTTAACTTTGGTGGCCTGGTGGCTAAAGCTCTCGCTTCACACACGGAGGGCCCGGGTTCGATTCCCGGCGGGGTGGAAACATTTCGAAGTGTTTCCTTACACCTGTTGTCATGTTCACCTAGCAGCAAATAGGTACCTGGGTGTTAGTCGACTGGTGTGGGTCGCATCCTGGGGGACAAGCTTGAGGACCCCAATGGAAATAAGACAGTCCTCGAAGACTCTCTGCCTTTCTTGGGTTATCCTGGGTGGCTAACCCTCCGGGGTTAAAAATCCAAAGAAAATCTTGTATCTTATCTTACCAAGTGCCAGATGTGCTCTAGATGGTAAATGTTCCTGCCCATAGAGCAGGGACAATTTATCCTGACCCATGCATCCCATCTTGTAAAATTTTTGGTAGCAAAGATTAACATCCAAAATAGTGGTACCTTGGTATACATCCGCTTTGGAATAAGTCCAACTTGGTATACGTCCTGTTTGGAATTATTTTATACAACCCCATCAATGTATAATATGCCAATAACAATAGGATTTTTTTCATGGGAATGGATTATGTAATTGTTTTCCCTATAGTACGCATTTCTTATGGGGAAAATTCATTTGGTATGCCTCCTGTTTGGTACAAGTCCAAGGTCCTGGAATGGATTAAGATAATATACTGAGGTACCACTATACTGTATTAAAAAAATGGAATTAAAAATGTTTTTTTTTTTTTTTTTTTTTTTTTTTTTTTAAATTAACTGCTGATAGTACAGGAACAATTTTCAGATGGTTTGGCACCTCTTTTAGTTTGAACAAAATTAATACCTTAGTTTTTTGCTAGACTAGTTTACTGGGCAGCTACATATGACTTGTACTGCACACTTGCTTATCTTGTTTACATTGCTGGTGGTGATACCTTGATTTTAGGGTATTCTGTTAACATTTAACCCTGGCTATGGCTAGGGCTAATATCTCATTACCTGCAACTATTAAGTTCATAGTTGTCAGATGAATTAGTGCTACAAAATGTTCATTTGTGACAATAGCTAATTTGATTTTTATTTGATGCATGAAAAATTTCATGAAGTCAAAGCACATAACTTTGCTGAGATGAAACATTTAAAAAGATAGCAAAGAATGTCATAGCAGTAGACCTTCATCTGAAAATTTGTGGCTTCAACTTCCCCAGAACTCCTTGCATCACTAATAAATGATGAAATGGTTAATTATGAAACAGTAATCCTGACAACTCCACTTTCCAGACCTGTGATTAACCCTACAGTTCCAGTAAAATTCTAAAATTTACCACTAGGAGTGGTAGTACTGCAACATTCTTTTTAAGTACAGTAATTAATAAACCTGTTTCATTTATACTTTTTTAATGTTAATTTCTAGCAGTCCAAGATGTACCATGATGTGACTTTGGTTGATCTAAGAAAATAGATATTCTGGCATTGCTTAGGAATTAAGGGTGCTGGAAAATCAGTGTTGTACCTGTAATACAAATTTCAAATTTAATTTGATGTGCCCGGGTCTGACTACTTCTGTATAAAACAAATATGAAATTTATAAATTTACAGTTGCATAATGCTTTTAGGGGTAAGTGCCTGATTCTTTATATGCTCATTTTTGCACTTTCATTGAAAAATGATAGGTCAATAACCAACTAGGTGATGCAAGAGGCAGTGAAGTTACCATAATTTTTATTTTTCCTGTTAACTATTTAATATGGTTGACACCAGAGCCTGGTCATGTACTGGGCATGGTGGGTGTTGACCCCTGGAACACCCTCCAGGTAGGGCATGGATTTGGAGCAGCACCTTGGATTCTTTAGCAAATTGAGACTTTAACTCTCCCTTGGTCACCTGCATGCAAGGAAAAAATACTGTTTTTTCTATCATGTGCTGCACTAGGGATGGGACACTACCAAAATTTTTGCCAATACAAATACTCAATCTTAGGCCTCTGCTGTTACCATGACAATTAGCAGATACCTACCAATATTTTGACACGCCCTTACTACAGACTTTAGTTTGCATTTCAGACTGATGGAAAATTAGTAGTTTTTTTACCAAGACATCTGAGAACATGTGGACTTTTATTATTATTATTATTATTATTATTATTATTATTATTATTTATTATTATTGGATTTTGTCACTTGGATTATTTTTATACTCGTTTGTATGTAGTGCTAAAGAAATGCATGGTTCCAGTGATCTCTAAATCCCACTTTTTTCTCTCACCCTTATACTCTGTGCCATTCATTCACAGAATTTTTACTATATACTAGTATAAATATGCTGCATTATATTTATTTAAAAGGATACCATGCAAGGATAGCAGGACTAGTGCTAGTCAGTGTGAAATTTAGGAAAGTCATTTGAAAATACCAATTTAATGGGATTTTTTTAAACTGACATTGGTTATTTTAACTACAGTGGAACCCTGGATTTTGGCCGTAATCCGTTCCAGAAGGTTGGCCTAAATTCAAAAACCGAAGTAATATTTCCCATAAGAATTAATATAAATACAATTAATCAGTTCCAGACACCCAAAAATATTAACAAATACATTTTTTAAAGATTAACTATAGTTTTACATGCACAACAATAACTAAATAAAATGACTAATGAAATGGATAAATGAACATTTAACATCACATTTACCTTGTTGGCATATGGAAGATGGAGGAGAGAGGGAAGACTGATTATTTTTTGGAAGAGGAATCCCCTCCATAAGGACTTCAGGTATAAAGTTCCTATCCAAGGTTACTTCCCTTTGTCTTTTACTGGCACGAGGACTAGCTTGAGTTGCTGCACCCCTTACGCACAAGAAACTGTCCAGAGAGGTCTGTTTCTTGCATCTCTTAAGATTTGCCTGAAGTGGGACAAGGTTTTGTCACTGAACATGTTGCAGATATGGCTTGTTTCAGCTTGGTCAGGGTGATATTTCTCCACAAAACTTTGCACCTCTCTCCACTTTGCACAAATGTCATTAATTGTTGAAGGTACAGTCATCCCTCAGTTTTCGTGTTTAATCCGTTCCTGAGGGAGGCACTAAAACTGAAACACGAAAACTGAAACCATTTTCCCCATAAGAAATAATGGAAATTCAATTAATCCGTTCCAGAAACCCAGAAGTTTGGAAAAAAAAAATTTGGGGGCCTTAAAGATAGATTTACATGCACAAATGAATGAAATGAATGTGGCACTTACCCTTACTGAAGACTGATGTTGCTGGATGGAAGAGAGATAGGAGGGGAGAGGGTAGAGACACTAATTTTTGGAAGGGGAATCCCCCTCCATAAGGACTAGGTACCAAGTCCTCATCTGGGGTCACTTCCCTTCTTTGTCTTTTAATCCCACTAGGACCAGCTTGAGTCACTGCACACCTGTGGCACTAAACATCTGTCCAGAGAGCTGTGTCTGGCGGCTCTTTAAAATGTCCCTAAAATGGGACATGGAATTGTCATTGTAAAAGTAGCCAGCACGGATTGCAACATCTTTGTCAGGGTGATGTTCCTCCACAAATGATTGCACCCTACTCCACATTGCACAAATCTCCTTAATCTCTGAAGAAGGCACCTTACATCTCTCTTCCTCCACTGAAGCAATTTCCTCGGATCTGTTTTGTTGTTGATGCAGCTCAAGCTCTTGCAGCTCTTCAGTGGTTAGATCTTCATTGTGGTCCTCCACCAACTCTTCCACATCCTCTCCATTCACATCCAACCCCATGGAAGTCCCCAATTCCACAATATTTTCCACAACTTCCATAGGCTCCTCAGGGTTAGCTTCAAACCCTTCAAAATCCCTCTCTGGGACACAATCTGGCCACAACTTTCTCCAAGCAGTGTTCATCGTCCTGGAGGTCACTCCCTGCCAAGCTTTATCTATAAGGCCTATGCAATGGAGGATATCAAAGTGATCCTTCCAGAACTTTTAGGGTCAATTTAGTGTCATTGGTCACATCAAAACACCTTTGAAACATTGCTTTGGTGTACAGTTTTTTGAAGTTTGCAATGACCTGCTGGTCCATGGGCTGGAGGAGAGGAGAGGAGTGGTGTTAGGAGGCAAGAACTTCACTGTTACAAATTTGAAATCCTTAGACATTTGGTCGTCAAAGTCTTGAGGATGACCAGGAGCATTGTCCATAACCAGGAGGCACTTAAGTGGCAATTTATTCTCCAATAGATATTTCTTCACACTGGGGCCAAACACTTGATTAAACCATTCCAGGAAAATTTCCCTAGTGACCCATGCCTTAGCATTAGACTTCCAAAACACACACAATTTACTCTTGTCAACACTGTAGTCCCTGAACACTGGGATTTTCAGAGTGATACACGAGTAAAGGCTTCACTTTGAAATCCCCACTAGCGTTACCACACAACATTAGTTAGCCTGTCTTTCATAGGCTTGTGTCCTCGCATTGCCTTTTCCTCCTGCGTGATGTAGGTCCTCCTTGGCATTTTCTTCCAAAAGAGGCCTGTTTTGTCACAAACACTTGTTGGGGTTTGAAATTTTCAGCCTCTACATATTTTTTAAAGTCGTGCACAAATTTTTCAGCCCAATCTTTATCTGAACTGGCACCCTCACCATGCCTTACAACACTGTATGCCAGTTCGCCTCTTAAATTTTTCGAACCAGCCTTTGCTGGCCTTAAATTCATCAACATCACTGGTTCCATGCATTTTCTTGAAAAGATCGGCATGCAACTGCCTTGCTTTTTCACGTATGATGGATTGCACAACACTATCACCCACTAGCAGTTTTTGGTTTATCCACAGCAACAACAATTTCTCCATATTTTCTATTGTTTGTGATCTCTGTTTGGTTATTGTATTCACCCCTTTCGCAACATTAGCTTCAGTGATTGCTTTTCTCTTATACACAATAAAACAGATGGTTGTTGGGGCTTTCTTGTATATCCTGGCGAGCTCGGCAATACATACACCACTATCATATTTTTCTATTATTTCTTTCTTCAGTTCTATGGTGTTCCTCACTTTCTTTACCTAAGAAGTGGAACTAGGAGCTTTCTTTGGGCCCATGGTAGCTTATTTAGTAGTCACACACAATAATCAAGGCCCAAAAACAATGAATTGTTAATAAATGTTTTGTATAAACTCCTGGGGTGATGTTCACTCAAGCGTAAACAATGCTAGACTGCGTGGCAATGTGCGTGGGTGGTGGCCTACGGCCTTTGTATGTGCGCGGCACTGGTGGACAGGTTCCGGACCGAGCACGAAAACGGATGGAATCACACGAAAACAGAGGGCAATTTTCCACGAAAAAACTACACGAAAGCTGAAATACACGAAAACGGAGGGATGACTGTACCTTCTCTCTCTTCCTCCTCTGACCCAATTTCCTCGGCTGTGGTCTGTTGCAGATGAAGGTCTTGCAGCTCTTCAGTGGTTAGCTCTTCCCTGTGGTCCTTCCACATCCTCGCCACTCGCTTCCAACCCCATGGACTTCTCCGAAGACACAATAGATTCCACAACTGGCAGAGGGTTGACAGGGTCAGGGTCAGCCTCAAACCCTTCAAAATCCTTGTCGAGAACTCATTCTGGCTCACTCACCTAGAGAGACAGCCAGACTGACTCGCGCACGCAGCGTCCTGGGCGGGCGGATGCCTCCAATACGGCCAATTTCAGAGTTGCCGGCTGAAATCCAGGATAGAATTTTGGCAAAAAAACTGCCGAAATTCAATTTGACCGATATCCACACCAGCCGATATCTGGGGGCCCACTGTATTTTATTCATGTTAATTTATTTTTTGCCTTTTTGCATATTGTATATCTATTTCAAAGTGTTAAATGTGTACTATATATACAATGGGGTCCACCTCTGGTGCAAATTGTGGGACCCATAGCCTCAGAAGTGGATAAAAAGGCTTCAAGGAAGAATATTTGGATTTCTTCCTGAAGCCATTTGAATATTAAACTTCCCCTACCACCCCATCTTTTCAATTTTTTTTTTTTTTTTTTTTTTACCAATAGGTATATTTTATTACATAATATGGTACAAAAGATTTGAGATGCATTGATATAAAGATGGCATATACAGTACATGAGGTGAGATATACATGTCTAGTACATATTGTTACATGTTTGTCACTGATTATAATGTGAAAATCTCGTCCAGCTCCTCAGAGCTGGGGCGCGTGCCCAAAATACAGCATGCATTACCCTTCTGAACAGCAGCACTGAGTTGCTGGAACAGAAAACTAGCTGCCCTGGGATCCCTAGTTACCCTGTTAAGTCTTTTGCCCAGCTCCTTGAGGAACTTAGATGCACTCTTTCCCATGAGCCAAGGGTCTCCGAGCCTATGGGAACAAACTTATAATGATGGGCAAGTTCTCCGTATTTTCTCGACTTTTGGGACTCCCTGAAGCTGGCAGCTGCCCCTCCTTCCTCCCTGGTGTATTGGAGATAGGGGTGTGTGTGTTTACATTTTTATTTTTATTTTTATACAGTGGACCCTCGGTTTTCGTTCACCTCCAAACTCTAACCATTATGTAAGTGTATTTTCGTAAGTGCTTTTGTAAGTGTATTTTTGGGGTTCTGAAACAACTAATCTAATTTACATTTGTCCTTGTGGGAACAAATTCGTTCAGTAATGACGCTCGAACAGCATTCTGGAATGAATTATAGACGAAAACTGAGGTACCACTGTACGTATATATGTCTTCGTTCTTTCAACACGTCAGTCTTCTCCCACCGAGGCAGGGTGACCCAAAAAGAAAAAAAATCCCCAAATAGAAAATACTTTAATCATTCAACACTTTCACCTCATTCTTTGCAGTCGCTCAGATATGACAGTTTAGAAGTTCCTCCAAACTGCCAATATAATATAAATATATATAGTATATATCTTGGTGGGAAACGGCCGATTTGTTGAAAGATATATATATATATATATATTATATATATATATATATATATATATATTATATATATACAGTGGTACCTCGACTTACGATATTTTTTCATTCCAGAATGCTGTTCAAGTGTCATTACCAAACAAATTTATCTCCTTAAGAAATGTTGTAAAATAGACTAGTCCTTTTAGACCCCCAAAATTACACTTACAAAAGCATTTAAAAAAATAAACTTACATACAAGGGTGAGTTTGGGGACCATCGTAAGTCGAGGTACCACTGTATATATATATATGTGATCCCTTGTTTTGGTCGGTCCGATTATCCGTTATTTCGTGTTTTGGTTGCTTTTTTCGGTCTGTTTCCCTCGTGTATTGGTCCGTACCAGACCGGCCCGCGCTTGCGTGCCTCGCTGTGCAGGACGCCAGTCTAGCGTTGTTTACCATTGAGAGAACATTACCCAGCGCGCTCTTTCAAACATTCCACAATAAATTTACTCTTGTTTATTGGTGGTTTAGTAATTGTCACTGAAATAAGTCACCATGGGTCCAAAGAAGCTTCCTAGTGGCACCTCAGTGGTAGCATTCATGCAGGGAGTGGGGATTCCCCTTCCAAACACTAACCCCATCCCCTGTCCTCCCTATCTTCCAGATGCCAGCAACTCTCTTCAATAAAAGTAAGTAAATGTTATTTATTATTCTGTTAATTATGTAGTAGTATTTATAATTACATGTACGTGTTAATAATGTTTTGCATATGTAGAACTATAATTAAAATGTGTTTTTTTGTGAATATTTTTGGGTGGAACGGATTAATTGTATTTACATTATTTCTTATGGGAAATAAGGTTTCAAGTTTCGAAGTTTTCGAGTTGAGGTCTAGCTCCTGGAACGGATTAAGACCGATTAGTCGAGGGACCACTGTATATATAAAAGCACTTGTCAAATATCGAACTATGTACTTTTCCTTCCTACCTGTAGGGTTCTTGGGGAAAGTTCAGGGATGCCTTTTGACTTTACCAATTAATCCCATTAAATTGTTAATTTTAACTATACTATTTATTACTGGTTTTTATTCATGCTCTGTTTTTATTAATTTTGCCTGTTAATGTTATTGTAATTCATTATGCTGAATGACCCTGGTCAGTGCTTTTCTTATCTGTTTGAATACAATTTTTAAGTGTATTTTCAGTATTCCAGCTCTTGAGTTTCCTCTTTGTTGGGACAGTTGCACTGCTGCATTTCCAAAAAATTTGTTCCCCATCTTTGTGACTGCAGGTCACAATGTTTTGTCTTTCAGGATCATAAACATGAAGCTTTTGTCCTTTAACTCTTCAGTAATCTGTTCTGGCCACACATGGGATGGCAATCCTTAGTGTTCCTGGATGATTAGATCAGTTTTGAAAGTCTCATTTCAACTTTGCCTTAATGATGTCATCTTCACTGCCCTCCTGAGTATATCCTATTAAATGTAGATTGTATGTAGTTTTAACATGGTTTTTAGACTTTAAAATTTAGTGGTACCCCGAGTTTTGTACTTTATTCATTCCAGAAGGCTGTTAGTGCCAGTATCAGTAATTTGTTCCCATAAGGAATAATGTAAATTAGATTAGTCAGTTTCAGACCCCAAAAATACACTTACAAAAGCACTTACAATAATACACTTACATAATTGTTCGAGTTGGGAGCAGTACGAACTCGGGGTACCACTGTACTTCTGTATAGTACAGTGGACCCCGAGTTTCGTAAAACTTCACTCCTGAAGTCTGCTCAAGCGCCATTACCAAATGAATTTACTCCCTTAAGGAAAAATGTCACGTAGGTTAGTATATTTCAGACTCCCAAAAATACACTTCCACAAGCACTGACAATATTATACTTGCATAATTGTACGATTTCCGTGGTTTACGAAACTCTGGGGTCCACTGTACAGTGGAACCCAGAGTTTTGGCCGTAATCCATTCCAGGAGTTAGGCCTAAACTTGAAGTGGCCGAAAGTCGAAGCAGTATTTCCCATAAGAAATAATGGGAATACAATTAATCAGTTCCACCCAAAAATATTCACAAAATTTTTTTTTAATGAATAAATACTATAGTTTTACATACAGAAAACAATGAGAAATAAATATAAAGCACTAATTTTAATGGATAAATGAACATTTAAATCAGTTTTACCTTTATTGAAAAGACTTGTTGGTGTATGAGAGGCAGGAGAGTTTGTTTGGAGGCAGGACAAGATAGTCCTTCAATATGATACTAATAACTCTGGCTTATTTATCTAGCACAATTCATCTAATGACATAAACAATATTAATAACATAGAAACATGATATATACTCTAGAATGAATAAAATGTCATGTCTCTAACCGACGATTGTTGCCGTGTTTGTTGTGTGTATAAGGGCCACTGAAAGATGAGCCTTAGTTTTGTTCTGTAATTTTCCTATTGATTAATCACTTAACTTACTTGCTACTGTTAATGCTGCAATTTATCGCTGGCTAGTGCTATAGCCTTTATGACTCGTGCTGCTTTATTTAGTATTGTACATTGTAGAATCACTGAAGAAGGCACATTCTTTCCTCTCTTTTCCTCCACTTTGGTACTTTGCTACAATTTTTCTTCAGTTCTACTGTGTTTCACTTTATACCAAAGGGCTGCCACTATGAAGTTTCTTTGGGCCCATGGTGGCTTATTTCAGACAATCAATAAAAAAGCACTAAACACCATTTATTGTGAAATGTTTGAGTGAGCGCACAGGGTAATGTTCACTCAAGGATAAACAGGCTCACGACGCCTGCGTGGGGAGGTGTGCAGGCGCGGACAGGTCTGGTACATCTGCCGAAACTCGGGGCAACGGCTGAAAGTTGAGACAAAATTAGGCCATAAAAAGTGGCCAAAACTCGGGGTTCCACTGTACTTAGGTTTATTGGTATGCAATCCCTCGTACTTTCCTCTCGTATAATGTGGCTACCAGCAGTGTTAAATACTTTTTCACATGATTGTACATGCAGAAAATTAATATGCTGTTCTTTTGTAAGATTTTACTCATGTAAAGGTTAACTTGTTAAATGCTAGCTGGATTATCTATTAATAAAGAAACTTAATTGCAGATGCCCCATGGTGTGGTCACTGCAAAGCCCTTGCTCCTGAATATGTGAAAGCTGCCGCAAAACTAACAGAACAAGAATCTGCTATTAAATTAGCAAAGGTAGATGCAACAGAAGAAACTGAACTTGCTGAAGAACATGGTGTCCGTGGATATCCCACCCTTAAATTTTTCCGCTCTGGCAAACCCATTGAATACAATGGTGGTCGCCATGCTGATGACATCGTTAATTGGCTTTTGAAGAAGACTGGTCCTCCTAAAGACACTTGAATCTGTGGAAGATGCCAAGGCATTTATTGCTGAAAAACCAGTGGTAATCATTGGTTTCTTTAAGGATCAGGAATCTGGTCCTGCTAAGGAGTTCTTGTCTGCTGCTTCTGCCACTGATGACTTTCCATTTGGTATTACATCTGAAGCAAAACTTTTCTCAGAATATGGATTGGAAGGTGATGGTGTGATTTTGTTTAGGACTTTGATGAAGGAAAGAATATTTTTGAAGGAGAGGTGACAGAAGCAGAATTTGGGAAATTTGTTGCAGCAAATTCATTGCCTTTATTTAGACTTCAAATGAGACTGCTTCAAAATCTTTGGAGGTGAAATAAAATCCCATCCCTGTTTTCTTGTCAAAAGGGGGCTGGTCACTATGACACACTTGGAAGCATGCAAGGGTGCTGCTAAAGGTTTCAAGGGACAAGTTTTTTTTAACGATAAACACTGATGAGGAGGACCACTCTGCATCTTGGAGTTCTTTGGAATGAAGAAGGAAGAGGTAATTATTTTTACTTCCTTTATTAAATTTAATTATAAATTTAATTTGCAAATACTGCTAAGAAAGCTGACATTAAAGTATTTTTAATTAAAATTTCTTTTATTTGTATTTGAAGCAATACTGTTGTACATTTGCAGACCTCTGGAAAATCTGAAATGATTGACATGCTTGAAATGAGCAGCTCCTTAAATTCAAAGTTTTAACGCTTAATGTGACTTTCAGGTTCCAGGCCTCCGCATCATAAAGTTGGAAGAAGATATGGCAAAGTCAAACGAAACTTATGATCTGAGTGGAGTGCATTAGTTGCTTTGTACAGAGCTACTTGGGTGGAAAGTTGAAGAACATCTTCTGTCTCGAACTTACTGATGATTGGGACAAGGGCCTGTCAAAGTGAGTTAAAACAAACTTTTCTTTAAAGTTCTCATAGAATTTGATATTGTACCTAAAATAAGAATGGGTTAGAGAAACCTCACTTTTTTAAAACTTGCATTTAATGGCTTTCCCGACTTGACAAAAGTTCAGTCTGGAAACTGTTAAAAGAATTATTGGGTATGTTGAAGAATTATACATGTGGTTTTGACTATTTCTATTTTGTGAAGGTTTGTGCCAGTCTTTTTTACCCGTGCTTCACTTAGACTCCGGAGTGAACTAATGAAACACCTGCTTAGGGACTGATTACCTCTTCTACCTCTTCAGTCTTATGTTTATGCCTGTATAGTATTGATAAAGCCACTGGTTAAAAACTACAAAATAAGATACCCAGATGTTGCACATGTCTAATCTAACTTGGTATTGTATACCAGTAATGTTATATCCAAATGTAATACATGTGAAAAATAAGGTTAGGTACTCAGCATTCCAAAAA
>WNWK01028415.1:0-25407 GCA_009830355.1 Cherax destructor | reverse complement strand
TTATGGAATGAATTAAACTTATAAGTCAAGGTACCACTGTGTGTGTGTGTGTGTGTGTGTGTGTGTGTGTGTATATATATATATATATATATATATATATATATATATATATATATATATATATATATATATATATTATATATATATATATACAGTGGACCCGACTTACGATGGTCCCCAAACACACCCTTTTATGTAAGTTGATTTTTAAATGCTTTTGTAAGTGTAATTTTGGGGGTCTAAAGGACTATTCTATTTTACATCATTTCTTATGGAGATAAATTCGTTTGGTAATGGCACTTGAACAGCATTCTGGAATGAAAAAATATCGTAAGTCGGGGTACCACTGTATATATACACACACACACACACACACACACACACACACACACACACACACACACACACGGGTAGGCCACAGTGGGAGCAGGAAATCATCTTAAGGAAAGGAATGGGAGAGGAAGATATTGGTGATCACCGAGGAGGAATTCAAAAAGGAAGAGGAATGGGAGAGGAAGATATTGGTGATCAGCGAGGGAATGGAAAAGAGGATAGCTGAGGAGAGTAGAAAATGGGAAATGCAAGTAAAAAAGCAGAAGCCAAGATCTGGATCTTAAGTGAAGCTGCAGGGAATGACACAGAATAGAGACAAAGTACCTGGCCAGAAACGGCGCTCGGAGCTTGTGCACCAGACACAGCCAAAGGGAGTGAGGAGAAAAAGGAGAACTCTTGCATGCACAGACACTGGCAGACACAAGTGGGCCCAAAGCAAGACAGCAGGATACTAACAACACACGAGAGGGACATAGAAGAAGCAGACAGGGACAAGAAGAGCACCACAGTAACAACGAATGAGACACAGTAACAAAACACGAGAGGGCAGACAAAGCAGCAGACACACTAAACGCGGAGACTCCATCAACACACTGCAACGGACAGGGACCTTTGAGCAGGCCGGACACACAAAGGAACATGGGGATACAACCATGACAGCACCGGAGAGGCTAATGCACCTCTGATGAGGCAATGGGAGACACAGTGGGAGGAGGAAAGGGAGAGGTCGATCTTTATCTATGGCCTGAAGGAAGTCGAAGGGACACCCACGACAGAAGAAAACAGGAGGAGAAAGAAAGGATCGAAGGTATCATGCTAGCAAATAGGGGGAGACACGTCCCAAGTGACAAATTTTCGGAGAATGGGTGGTACACAAGGAAAGAAATCGACCTCTCAAGGTAATCTTCAAAGCAGAATCAGCCCGCACCATGATCCTGCAAGAGAAAGCACGGCTGAGGACGAATCAGGGGTACCGGAATGTATACCTAGATCGGGACAGAACGCAGGAAGAAAGGGAGGCTCGGAAGGAGCAGATAAGAATGCGAGAGAGGAGAGAGAGGAGACAGCAAGATACGGAGGACACCAAGCCCAAACAGGACAAACACACACACTGGAAGTACCACGGTGGCCTAAAATCACACAAACCCCACGCCAACCATACACTTGAACACCACACACACTCATCAGTCCCACTGCCCCCACCCAGCAACCCAAAACCCACCATCACAGCTACCCCCACCCCACCACAAACTCCACCCCACTAACTCATACCCCAACCATACAATCCCCACCCATGCTGCAACCCCTATGGGCACTCCCCCAACCCACCAAGATCTCCCAGGGACACAGTATTGGAAACAAGGTTGAAGGTTTGGTACACAAACCGGATGGAATTACGAACAAGTATGAAGAGTGGAATGAAAGAATAGGTGAAGTGTCCCCAGACATCATAGCTGTCACAGAAACCAAACTAAATGAGACAGTATCAGATGCAATCTTCCACAGGAATATCAGATCCTGAGGAAAGATAGAAGGAGCAGTGGGGAAGGAGGGTCGCACTGCTTGTAAGGAACCGTTGGAAATTCGAGGAAATGGAAGGAATGGAGGTGTGAGAAAGGGCTTCATAGTAGGTACCATCCAGTCTGGGGAACACAAAATAATCATTGCAGTGATGTATAACCCACCACAGAACTGCAGGAGGCCAGGTGAGGAATATGATGAGAACAACAGAGCGATGGTGGACACTCTGGCGGAGGTGGCAAGAAAAGCGCACATGAGCAGAGCGGCTACTGGTCATGGGCGATTTCAACCACAGGAGATCGACTGGGAGAACCAAGAACCACGTGGGGGTCCAGAAACTTGGAGAGCCAAGATGATGGATGCGGTACTGGAAAACCTGATGCACCAACATGTCAGGGACACGACCAGAGTGAGAGGAGAAGATGAACCAGCAAGACTGGACCTTGTATTCACCCTGAACAGCTCAGATATTGAAGACATAACACACGAGAGCCCCCTGGGAGCCAGTGACCATATGGTGCTGAGCTTTGAGTACATTGTAGAGCTACAGGTGGAGAGGGAAAACGGTACCGAAAGAGACAAACCATACACACACAACCCGCACATATAAAAGAGAGGAGCTTACGACGACGTTTCGGCCCGACTTGGACCATTTACAAAGTCACACTAACACACAAAGATGGGGGAAGGGGTATTTATAGGCAGGCAGACAGGGGAGGGTACCAGAGAGTGGGGTAATAATGGAGTAAGTAGTGGTAGTAGTAGTAATAGTAGTAGTGGAGACAGTCATATTCTAGAGGAGCACTGCAATGAGGCTAGCGGCCTGCAAGGGTGGGACGAAAACAAAGAGGGAGGAAAGGCGAATAAAATAAAGGATAAATACAAGGCAAAAGAAAAGAAAGGAAAACCCATAGGAGAAAAAAGGAGAGGAGAGAAGAGATGAAAGGGGAAGGAATCAGGTTAAGTCACGGGTGTTCTGAAGTTTAGAGCATTTAACAATGTAATGAGAGAGGAAAGCATCAACAGAGACAAAGCCAGGGCTAAGATTCATACAGGGAAAGTTGTGTATAAGGGAGGATTCAACCAGGCGGCGACTTTTCTTATCATGCCTCCTCTGTCAAGAAGAGTATTCTTATCTCCCTCTTTCTCCGTGCTCTCCGTATCTGTGATCCTCAGTTTCTTGAAGCAGAAATTTCCACTCTTCATAATTTATTTTCCCGCCTGGGTTACCCTTCCCATTTCATAGACTCTGCTTTCTCTCGTGCCAAACAGACTTTCTTCTCTCCTAAACCCTCTACTCCTGAGAACTCTCCAGTCCTCTGCCTTCCCTACATCTCTGGTCTCTCTAATCTCAGCAACTCTCTCCGTTCCTTAGACATCAAACTTATCTTTCGTCAGACTAACACTCTTCGCACTAATCTAGTTCATACCTCCCCTCCCTCCACAGATTCTCCTGGTGTCTACTCTATTTCTTGCTCCTCCTGTCCTCTTCAGTACTTCGGAGAAACTGGCCGATCTCTTTCTGACAGACTCAGGGAGCACAAAAATAGTGTTAGGCTTGCCGACACTAACAATGCTCTTTTCTGTCATGTCAGAGATCACAGTCATCCTATTGATTGGTCTTCTGCTTAAACTGTCTACCCTACGTCTAACTTTCATAGTCGCCGCCTGGTTGAATCCTCCCTTATACACAACTTTCCCTGTATGAATCTTAGCCCTGGCTTTGTCTCTGTTGATGCTTTCCTCTCTCATTACATTGTTAAATGCTCTAAACTTCAGAACACCCGTGACTTAACCTGATTCCTTCCCCTTTCATCTCTCCTCTCCTTTTTTCTCCTATGGGTTTTCCTTTCTTTTCTTTTGCCTTGTATTTATCCTTTATTTTATTCGCCTTTCCTCCCTCTTTGTTTTCGTCCCACCCTTGCAGGCCGCTAGCCTCATTGCAGTGCTCCTCTAGAATATGACTGTCTCCACTACTACTATTACTACTACTACCACTACTTACTCCATTATTACCCCACTCTCTGGTACCCTTCCCTGTCTGCCTGCCTATAAATACCCCTTCCCAGTCTTTGTGTGTTAGTGTGACTTTGTAAATGGTCCAAGTGGGCCAAACGTCGTCGAAGCTCCTCTCTTTTATATGTGCGGGTTGTGTGTGTATTGTTCCAGTCACGCTATTGTGCCTTTTTATTATTTATTTAGAGACAAACCAGATTTTAAAAGAGGAAACTACACAGGCATGAGGAATTTCCTGCAGGAGGTTCAGTGGGAAAGGGAAATGGATGGACAGACAATAAATGAAATGATGGAATACATAGGGGCAAAGTGCAAGGAGGCAGAGGAACGGTTTATACCCAGAGGAAAAAGATTAAACGGGAAGGCCAGAAAGAGCCCCTGGTTTACCCAAAGGTGCAGGGAGGCAAAGGCTCAGAGTGTCAGAGAATGGAAGAGGTACAGAAGGCAAAGAACCCAAGTAAACAAAGAGAGTAGTAGAAGAGCTAGAAACGAGTATGCACAGGTACGGAGGGAAGCCCAGAAACAGTACGAAAACGACATAGCATCGAAAGTTAAGTCCGACCCGAAGCTGATGTACAGTCACATCAGAAGGAAGACAACAGTTAAAGACCAGGTGATAAGGCTGAGGAGAGAAGATGGGAAACTCACAAGCAATGATCAAGAGGTATGTGAGGAGCTCAACTTGAGGTTTAAGGAAGTATTCACAGTGGAGGAAGGAAGGCAGCTGGGTAGACAGGACGGGGTGCGTCACCAACAAGGGATGTATCAAGTGCTAGAGGGCATACACACAACTGAGGAGGAGGTGAAGCAGTTACTCAAGTGACCTTGATACCTCAAAGGCGATGGGTCCGGACAATATCTCCCGTGGGTTCTTCGGGAAGGAGCTGAGGTACTGAGTGTGCCACTTACCATAATATTCAACACATCCCTTGAAAATGGGCAGATACCTGAGGTATGGAAGAAGGCCAATGTAGTCCCCATCTTTAAAAAAGGAGACAGAAAAGAGGCACTAAACTATAGACCGGTGTCACTTACATGTATAGTGTGCAAAGTCCTGGAGAAAATCATCAGGAAAAGAATGGTGGAGCACCTCGAGCTGAACAGGATAATAAACACCAGACAGCACGGTTTCCCGGGGAAGGCAAATCCTGTGTAAAAACCTCCTAGAGTTCTATGATAAAGTAACAGAGGTAAGACAAGAGAGAGAAGGGTGGGTTGATTGCATTTTCCTGGACTGCAGGAAGGCCTTCGACACAGTTCCTCACATGAGATTAGTAAAGAAGTTGGAAGAACAAGCATGTATAACAGGAAGGGCACTGGAATGGATCAGGGAATACCTCACAGGGGGGAGGCAATCAATGAGGTCATGGCTGCGTGATGAGGTGGATCACAGAGTGGGCGCCATTGAAAGGACCAAGCAGGACTTCAAACAGACCTGGACAAGCTTGACATCTGGTCTAGCAACTGGCTTCTCGAATTCAATCCCACCAAATGCAAAGTCATGAAGATCCTTGAAGGGCAAAGAAGACCGCTGACAGAGTACAGGCTAGGTGGACAAAGGCTACAAACCTCGGCAAAGGAGAAAGACCTTGGGGTGAGTATAACGCCAAGCACGTCTCCGGAGGCAAACATCAACCAGATAACTGCGGCAGCATATGGGCGACTGGCAAACCTAAGATTAGCGTTCCGTTACCTAAACAAGGAATCGTTCTAGACACTGTACACCGTGTACGTCAGGCCCATACTAGAATATGCAGCACCAGTCTGGAAGTATTTTCTTTTTGGGGATTTTCTTTCTTTTTGGGTCACCCTGCCTCGGTGGGAGACGGCCGACTTGTTGAAAAAAAAAAAAAATATATATATATATATATATATATATATATATATATATATATATATATACAGTGGTACCTCGAGTTACGATATTTTTTCGTTCGAGAATGCTGTTCAAGTGCCATTACCAAACGAATTTATCCCCATAAGGAATAATGTAAAATAGACTAGTCCTTTTACACCCCAAAAAATATACCTACAAAAGCATTTAAAAAAATAAACTTACATAAAACGGCGATTTTGTGGACCATTGTAACTCGAGGTACCACTGTGTATATATATATATATATATATATATATATATATATATATATATATATATATATATATATATATATATATATATATATATATATATATTATATATATATATATATATATATATATATTATATATATATTATACAGTGGACCCTCGGTTACTAATACCGAAATCGTAATTATGTAAGTATAATTTTATAAGTTCTTGTGAAGTGTATTTTTGGGGTCTAAATAGACTAACTAGTGAAATTTTCCTTAAGGAGTAAATTTTGTATATGCATTAAAAACTTCAGGATAGTTGAACTGAGTCATATATATATATTATATATATATATATATATATATATATATATATATATATATATATATATATATATATATATATATATATACATATATATTTTATATATATATACATATATATATATATATATATATATATATATATACACAGTGAGCCCCGGTTCTCATCGGCAATCTGTCACAGAGGGCCCGTCGACCACCGGTTTGGTCGAACTCCGATTCTATTTTCCCCATAAGAAATAATGGAAATAAAATTAATCCGTTCCAGACATCCAAAAGTATTAAAATAAAATATTTTTTAGAACTTTTTGACATTAAATTAAACACAATTTTATAAAAAAAAATAAAAATAAATAGTACAATAACATGTCACTTACATTTATTGAAGAGTTGTTGATGTGTGGAGGACAGGAGGAGGGGAGAAGGTGGAGTAGTATGGTAGTGTTTGGAAGGGGAATCCCCTTCCATTAACACTGCAGGTACCAAGTTCTTTTCTGGGGTTACTTCCCTTTTTCTTTTAATGCCACTAGGACCAGGTTGAGAGTCACTGGACCCCTCTCTAACAAAAAATCTGTCCAGGGAGCTCTGTGTCTGGCAGTTCTTTGAAATGTCCTTAAAATGTAACAAGACATTGTCATTAAACAAGTCGCATACACGGCTTGCAACATCTTGGTTAGGGTGATAATCATCCATAAAGCCTTGCACATCAGCCCATTTGTCACAGATCTCCCTAATCCTTGAAGAAGGCACCTTCTTCCATCTCGGTTCCACCTCCTCCTCCTCTGGACCATTTTCCTGACCTGTGGTCTCTTGTTGCAGTTCCTGTTGAAGCTCTTGCAGATCTTCAGTGGTTAGCTCTTCATTGTGCTCCTCCACCAACTCTTCAACATCCTGGGTACAAACATCCAACCCCATGGACTTGCCCAGTTCCACAATTTCTTGCACAACAGGCTCAGGCTCAGGGTTCTGAGGCTCAGCCCCAAAACCTTCAAAATCTAGGACACAGTCTGGCCACAATTTTCTCCAGGCAGAGTTCAAAGTCCTGGTAGTCACTCCCTCCCAAGCCTTACCTATAAGCTTTACACAATGCAGGATATGGAAATGGTCTTTCCAAAACTCTTTTAGGGTCATATCCATGTCTGTGGTTACATCAAAGCACTTTTGAAACATTGCTTTGGTGTAGAGTTTTTTAAAGTTGCAAATGACCTGCTGGTCCATGGGCTGGAGGAGAGGAGTGGTATTAGGGGGCAAGAACTTCACTTTGATGAACTCACAGCCCTGCACAATTTCCTCTGCCAAGTCTGGAGGATGACCAGGAGCATTGTCCATTATCAGGAGACACTTAAGTGGTAAATTATTTTCCTCGAGATATTGCTTCACACTGGGGCCAAACACGTTTTTGAACCAATCAAGGAAAATTTCCCTAGTGAACCATGCCTTTTTGTTAGACTTCCACATCACACACAAATTAGACTTTTTGATACCACATCTGCCAAACACTTGGGGATTTTCAGAATGATACACCAGTAAAGGCTTCACTTTGCAATCACCACTGGCATTAGCACACATCATGAGAGTGAGCCTGTCTTTCATAGGCTTATGTCCTGGCTGTGCCTTTTCCTCCTTTGTAATGTAGGTCCTGTTTGGCATTTTCTTCCAAAAGAGGCCTGTTTCGTCACAATTGAACACTTGTTGGGGTTGGAATTGTTCAGCCTCTATGTACCCCTGGAATTCCTGCACATATTTTTCAGCTGCACTTTTGTCAGAACTGGCTGCCTCACCATGCCTCACAACACTATGTATGCCACTTCGCTTCTTAAATCTGTCAAACCACCCTTTGCTGGCTTTAAATTCGTTCACTTCATCACTCGTTGCAGGCATTTTCTTGACGAGATCATCATGCAACTGCCTTGCTTTTTCACATATTATTGCCAGCGTAACACTATCTCCTGCTAACTGTTTCTCGTTGATCCACACCAACAACAAAGTTTCCACTTGTTCTAGCACTTGCGATCTCTGTTTTGTGACCATACTCGCACCTTTCGCAACAACAGCATCCTTGATTTCCTTTCTCTTGGCCAAAATCTAAGAGATGGTGGAATGGGATTTGCCATAGAGCCTGGCCAGCTCAGTGACACGCACTCCACTTCAATTCTACCGTATTTCTGACATTCTTTACCACAGGCTTGGCACTAGGAGCTTTCTTGGGGCCCATGGTGGCTTATTTAGCAGTTGCAAACACTAAAAACACTGGAATAATGATGGTATGAATGCGTGGGTGGTGCGTGGGTAGTGTTCGCTCGCTTGTAAACAATAAGAGTGCCTGGGCGCCCAGCTGGGCCATGGCCACATGCGTACGCATTCGGGACGGATAGCCGACTCGTCGAACTCCGAGTGGCCGCCTAATACCGAGTCAAAAATATTGTAAAAAAGCCCGTCGAACACCGATTTGGCCGAGCTCCGACGCCGTCAAACACCGGGGTTCACTGTATACAGTGGTACCTCGAGTTACGATATTTTTTCGTTCGAGAATGCTGTTCAAGTGCCATTACCAAACGAATTTATCCCCATAAGGAATAATGTAAAATAGACTAGTCCTTTTACACCTCCAAAAATATACTTACAAAAGCATTTAAAAAAATAAACTTACATAAAAGGGCGATTTTGGGGACCATCGTAACTCGAGGTACCACTGTATATATGCAAGACAACCACTATGAAAAAATAGAGGAATTCCAAGCGCTTTCGTGACTACTCACATTATCAAGGAACTATAAAAGAAAACATGACAAGGAGGCTTATAAAGGGGCAAGACTACACCTCACAGTCACATCACACTAACAAAGACAACACCTCACAGTAGCGTAACATCGCACGACTCTGTGAAGAGGAACATAAGAAAGGACCTGAAACTTTTCCAAAGAATTAAGATTAGTCCAATTTATCATTAAATTCTTCCCAAATTTTATTAATTATAAATGAATCCAATTTATATAAACCAAAAGAAATGTTCATATTATTTTCAAAACTGCTTTTAATGAAACATGATTCTATTATATTCCTCTCAACCATGGACTTGCTTGATACAACCTTCTCAGCATTTTGAAAATCAATTGGATGGTTAAAATCTCTCAAATGAATAAATAGAGCATTAGAATCTTGTCCAGTTCTTATGCTATATTTATGTTGTTTTAATCTTAGTTCAAGACTTTTACCCGTTTGACCATAATAAACCTTATCGCAGAAGCCTGCTCAAGTGCCATTACCGAACGAATTTACGTCCTTAAGAAATAATGTCACGTAGGTTACTCTATTTCAGACCCCCAAAAATACACTTCCACATGCACTTAAAATATTATACTTACATAATTGTACGATTTCCGGGGTATTCGTTAACCGAGGGTCCACTGTATAATATATATAATATATATATATATATATATATATATATATATATATATATATATATATATATTTAATTAATTTATTTAATTTATTTATTTATTTATTTATTTATTTATTTATTTATTTATTTATTTATTTATTTATTTATTTATTTATTTATTTATTTATTTATTTATTTATTTATTTATTTATTTATTTATTTATTTATTTATTTATTTATTTTATTAACACATCGGCCGATTCCCACCAAGGCAGGGTGGCCCGAAAAAGAAAAACTTTCATCATCATTCACTCCATCACTGTCTTGCCAGAGGGGTGCTTTACACTACAGTTATAAAACTGCAACATTAACACCCCTCCTTCCAGTGTTGATGTTGATGAATTTAAGGCCAGCAAAGGCTGGTTCGAAAACTTCAAGAAGCGAAGTGGCATACACAGTGTTGTAAGGCATGGTGAGGGTGCCAGTTCAGATAAACATGGGCTGAAAAATTTGTGCGTGACTTTAAAGAATTTGTAGAGGCAGAAGAATTCCAACCCCAACAAGTGTTTAATTGTGACGAAACAGGCCTCTTTTGGAAGAAAATGCCAAGGTGGACCTACATCACGCAGGAGGAAAAGGCAATGCCAGGACACAAGCCTATGAAAGACAGGCTAACTCTAATGTTGTGTGGTAACGTTAGTGGGGATTTCAAAGTGTATCACTCTGAAAATCCCAGTGTGTTCAAGAAATAGTGTTGACAAGAGTAAATTGTGTGTGATGTGGAAGTCTAATGGTAAGGCATGGGTCACTAGGGAAATTTTCCTGGAATGGTTTAATCAGGTGTTTTGCCCCAGTGTGAAGAAATATCTATTGGACAATAAATTGACACTTAAGTGCCCTCTGGTAATGGACAATGCTCCTGCTCATCCTTGAGACTTGGAAGACCAAATGTCTAAGAATTTCAAATTTGTAACAGTGAAGTTCTTGCCTCCTAACACCACTCCTCTCATCCAGCCCATGGACCAGCAGGTCATTGCAAACTTCAAAAAAACTGTACACCAAAGCAATGTTTCAAAGGTGCTTTGATGTGACCAGTGACTCTGCATTGACCCTAAGAGAGGTCTGGAAGGATCACTTCAATGTCTTCCATTGCATAGGACTTATAGATAAAGCTTGGCAGGGAGTGACTTTCAGGACGATGAACTCTGCTTGAAAAAAGTTGTGGCCAGATTGTGTCCCAGAGAGGGATTTTGAAGGGTTTGGAGGAGCCTATGGAAGTTGTGGAAAGTATTGTGGAATTGGGAAATTGCATGGGGTTGGATGTGAGTAGCCAGGATGTGGAAGAGTTGGTGAAGGACCACAATGAAGATCTAACCACTGAAGAGCTGCAAGAGCTTGAGCTCTAACACCATCAAACCACAACTCAGGAAATTGCTTCAGTGGAGTAAGAAAGATGTAAGGTGCCTTCTTCAGAGATTAAGGAGATTTGTCAAATGTGGAGTAGGGTTCATTCATTTGTGGAGGAACATCACCCTGAGAAAGATGTTGCAATTCGTGCTGGCTACTTTTACAATGACAATGCCATGTCCAATTTTAGGGACATTTTAAAGAGCCGCCAGACACAGAGCTCTTGGACAGATATTTAGTGCCACAGGTGTGCAGTGACTCTCAAGCTGGTCCTAGTGGGATTAAAAGACAAAGGAGGGAAGTGACCCCAGATGAGGACTTGGTACCTAGAGTCCTTATGGAGGGGGATTTCCCTTCCAAAAAGTAGGGTCTCTTCCCTCTCCCCTCCTCCCTCTCTTCCATCCAGCAATATCAGTCTTCAATAAAGGTAAGTGCCACATAGAGTTCATTCATTTGTGCATGTAAATCTATCTTTAAGGCCCCCCAATTTTTTTTTTCCAAACTTCTGGGTTTCTGGAACGGATTAATTGAATTTTTATTATTTCTTATGGGAAAATAGTTTCGGTTTTTGCCAATTTTGGTTTTAGCTGATCCATCTGGAACGGATTAAAATCGAAAACCAAGGGATGACTGTATTTATATTACAAAAATGTCAAAATACAGCAGATTTTTCATAAAAGCATTTTTACAAATAATACGTAGTTTATAAAAGAAGTTATTATTTAGTAAAGTAAAGTAAGTAGTAAAGTAAAGTAAATTTTATTTCTTTGCAAGTATACGTAGATATTGGTAGTTTACAATCATAAAACTGAAATGCAAGGAGAGCCACTGGCATGCCATGGCATTAGGGGCAGCTTAATCTAATGACTTATAGACTATGTACATAATACTAGAGAAATTGATTGAGTTTACAATATGAAGATATTACACTGTTAAAATGACAATATGATGATATTAAATTGTAGCAAGTGTTTAGGAGGATGGTAATATAAAATTGAGATTATCTTAAGAAAAATAACATTGAGCATTTTTGAAAGTAGTTTACAGTATGAGTATTTAGTTTAGGTGAGTAGGTGATTTTTGAGAAGTCTTAAATTGATTTTCAGACAATGTTAACTTAATATTTACTGGTAATGAATTCAGATTCTGGGGCTCTTTATGTGCATACAATTTTTACATTGGTTGGTATGGACTCGGGTATGTCAAAAAGTGATCTGTGTCTTGTGTTGTGGGACCTATTAAAGTTGTTGAGGAGAATTTTGAGCGGAGGGTTGATATTAGCATGTAGAGTTTTATGTATGTAATAGGCACATGAATAGGTATGAATGTTTTCTACGGTAAGTAGTTTTAGAGTTTTGAATATTGGTGGAGTATGCTGTCTAGAGTGGGAATTTGTTATCATCCTGACTGCAGTCCTTTTGCTGGGTTATGAGTAGTCTAAGGTGATTTAATGTTGTTGAGCCCCATGCACAGATTCCATAGGTGAGATTAGGGTAGATAAGTAAATGATATAGTGCAAGGAGTGCTGATTGTGGCACATAATAACGTATCTTTGATAATATGCCTACAGTCTTTGAGATTTTCTTGGAAATTTGTTGTATGTGTGTTTTGGAATTTAAGACTACTTTCAAGGTGGATTCCTAGGAATTTTCCCTCTGTGAGTCTTGTGATGGGTGAACCATTGAGCGTTATGTTAAGTGGAACATTTGTGGCTTTGTTTCCAAACTGAATGAAGTAGGTCTTGTCAGTATTGAGAGTAAGCTTATTTGTCGTCATCCATGTTGATATTTTCTGTAATTCGGTATTAACAGTGTTGGCCAGTATGACTGGATTTGGGTGAGAGAAGACATATTGTGTCTGTGTCTGTGTATGACTCATAGTAAGTACTATTAATGGTAAAAAGCTGGCTTGGTAGCAGTTTATGGGTAGTAGTTTATCATAATAGTAACTCTCTGTCTTGCAGAGGGTTAGCTACAACTAAATTTGAACCAACGTATGCTCGTCGTGCCTTCCCATGCCTGGATGAACCTACCTTCAAGTCCACCTACAGTATCACAATTGTCCGCCCACAACATGGATACATTGCTCTCTCAAACATGCCAGTTATGGTAAGGTGAAAATGACCATTATTTATGTTAGTGTCAGAAAATTTTTGTTTCATAGTGAAAGTAGGATATTAACCCTTCCACTGTCCAGACCCTGAAATTAATATTGCTTTTACTTTCCACATCCCTCCCCCCCAAAAAAAAAATGAAATGGTAGAGAATCGTTTTTGAAAGTAATAACACCAAAAGTACGAAATTTGAATGAAAACTTTTGGAATTACGCTTAGGCAAAAATTAGTTGTCTTGATGTAATTGACGCATTGTCATCTTTGCCCATTTTGAGTCCTATTTTAAGCCAATTCCATTTCTCCATTTAACCAAATTCTTAGCTATTTTGCTAGTATGCCTTCCATTTTATCAATTGAGCACAAAAAACTGCTCATTCAGCTATTTCAACTGCCCTACAAAGTGAACAGAATTTGGTAATTTGGCGCAAAATTAAAAAATACCAATTTAAAAATAGTCCAAAAAAACATTGTAGACATTCCTGGTGCTAAACAGTTTCTGTCTTCATTAGTTATATCCTCAGGTCTCTTCTGTATTACACTTCACTTCAATTTTGAATTCTTAATTATGTAAAAATAGATTTACTTTATTTCTTAGATAATTAACCCATTAACTGTCCAAACGTATATATACATTTTTACCGCTAGCGCTCCGACCTTGATTTTCCCCATAAGAAAGCATGTAAAAAAAACGTATACAGTCATCCCTCCGTTTTCGTGTATCTCTGTTTTCGTGTATTTCAGTTTTCGTGTAGTTTTTTCGTGGAAAATTGGCCTCTGTTTTCGTGTGATTCCCTCCGTTTTCGTGCTCTGTCCGGAACCTGTCCACCAGTGCCGCGCACATACAAAGGCCGTAGGCCACCACCCACGCACCTCCCACGCACATTGTCACACAGTCTAGCATTGTTTACGCTTGAGTGAACATCACCCCAGGAGTTTATACAAAACATTTATTAACAATTCATTGTTTTTGTCCCTTGATTATTGTGTGTGACTACTAAATAAGCTACCATGGGCCCAAAGAAAACTCCTAGTGCCACTTCTTTGGTAAAGAAAGTGAGGAACACCATAGAACTGAAGAAAGAAATAATAGAAAAATACGATAGTGGTGTATGTATTGCCGAGCTTGCCAGGATATACAAGAAAGCCCCAACAACCATCGGTTCCATTGTGTATAAGAGAAAAGCAATCACTGAAGCTAATGTTGTGAAAGGGGTGAATACAATAACGAAACAGAGATCACAAACAATAGAAAATATGGAGAAATTGTTGTTGCTGTGGATAAACCAAAAACTGCTAGTGGGTGATAGTGTTGTGCAATCCATCATACGTGAAAAAGCAAGGCAGTTGCATGCCGATCTTGTCATGAAAATGCCTGGAACCAGTGATGTTGATGTTGATGAATTTAAGGCCAGCAAAGGCTGGTTCGAAAAATTTAAGAGGCGAACTGGCATACACAGTGTTGTAAGGCATGGTGAGGGTGCCAGTTCAGATAAACAAGGGGCTGAAAAATTTGTGCGCGACTTTAAAAAATATGTAGAGGCTGAAAATTTCAAACCCCAACAAGTGTTTAATTGTGACGAAACAGGCTTCTTTTGGAAGAAAATGCCAAGGAGGACCTACATCATGCAGGAGGAAAAGGCAATGCGAGGACACAAGCCTATGAAAGACAGACTAACTCTCATGTTGTGTGGTAACGCTAGTGGGGATTTTAACCCTTAAACTGTCCACACGTAGATCTACGTTCACTCGCGCACTGCTCCGAATATTTTGAAAAAAAAAAATTTTTTTTTAAAATGAAGAGCGCATTTTTATAAACAGGATAGGCTAAAAAAAAAAATTTAGGGCCAGTACTTACCGAGATATAAGCCCGACAAGTTGGTGCTGGATGCTCACCTGACGGCAACAACAAGTCCTGCCGCTTGCAGAAGTAATGCCGATATACTTTTTTTTTTAGTTTTTATTTTAATTTATACAATTTTTATGTTCTGGTAATTACAATTTATAATAGTTCTTGTGATTTCATAGCCAATCTTTGTTCTAACACTAATATTAGGTGCTGAAATAGTACTCAAATAGTCACAATGACACCAACAGGTGAACAATTTCACCTGCCATGGTCATTTACTATTGTCTATAAATATATACAAAGTATTTATAGGTCCCAGCAATGTTTTAGACATCCTGGAGTATATATGAAACTCCTTGAAGAATGTGTTATGACAATTGTCAGATAACTACTGATAAGGCAGTGACATTGATGAATGAATGTGTGCAAGGAACCCTTGCTTTGTTTTCACTGTCTGTATCTGTCTATCTATCTGTCTATCTATTTTTATCTGTCTATCTGTCTGTCTATCTATCTGTCTGTCTATCTATCTGTCTGTCTATCTATCTGTTTTTTTTTTATCTATCTGTCTATCTATCTGTCTATCTGTGTTTCTATCTATCTGTCTATCTGTTTCTATCATCTGCAGCCGCTTATCTGTCTTTGTTTGCCTGCCTATGTGTGCCTGGAGTATAATATGAAACTCCTTGACTAATGGTGTTATGACAAGTGTCAGATAACACTGACAGCCCAATGACATTGATGAATGAATGTGCGCAGGGAACCCTCGCTTTGTTTTCACTGTATCTGTCTATCTATCTGTCCATCTGTCTATCTGTCTGTGTCTCTGTCTAGCTCTGCTTATCTGTCTTTCTGTCTGCCTGTGTGTGCCTGGAGTATATGAAACTCCTTGAAGAATGGTGTTATGACAAGTGTCAGATAACACTGACAGCCCAATGACATGATGAATGGGAGCAGGGACCCTCTCGTTGTTTCCACTGTCTATCTGTCTGTCTGTCTAGCTCTGCTTATCTGTCTTTCCGTCTCGTAAGCCAACAGGTATTATACGCGATGCAGAAGTGACAATGCGTATTACTTGCCAGTCATGCAAGTTGTATAGGACTTTGCCTGGAATTTTTGGGTTATCCTAGGTAATTTACACTATGTATAATAACTGTACTTATGTGTACATGTGAGAGAGAGAGAGAGATATTACAGATATATATAGATAGACAGATATAGACAGATACAGAGATATATAAAAGACAGATATAGACAGATATAGACAGAGATATAGACAGATATAGACAGAGATATAGACAGATATAGACAGAGATATAGACAGATATAGACAGAGATATAGACAGAGATATAGACAGAGATATAGACAGAGATATAGACAGATATAGACAGAGACAGCCAGAGACAGCCAAAGCCAGCCTGCCAAATATATAAGAACATAAAAAAGAACGAACACTGCAGAAGGCCTACTGGCCCATGCAAGGCAGGTCCATATCACCCCCAGCTTAGACCAATGACCCACCTAGTCAGGTCACATCCTCTCAAGGAAGGAGCACAGCATCAGACCTAGTAGCACAAGCTAGTCAGGTCCAACTCACACCCACCCACAGCCACTCATGTATTTATCGAACCTATTTTTACTTTCCTTTATAAGGAGTGTTAATGCGACATGACATCAGTGAATCCATGGTGTTTGCCACATTATTTGCATCAGGTGGCACTCAATTGAACTAGTGCTCCCACAAGGTACTAAGTGGTCCCAGATTTTTTTAATACTGCGCACACTGAGGGCGCAGACCCATTCTCTCATGTCTAGGCGACTCAGGCCTATTGCACTAAATTTGAAGGAATGAAAAATAAAACGTTGATCTACGTTCGGAGCAGTACGCGTACAAACGTATATCTACGTTTGGACAGTTTAAGGGTTAAAGTGAAGCCTTTACTGGTGTATCACTCTGAAAATCCCAGAGTGTTCAGGAACTACAGTGTTGACAAGAGTAAATTGTGTGTGTTTTGGAAGTCTAATGCTAAGGCATGGGTCACTAGGGAAATTTTCCTGGAATGGTTTAATCAAGTGTTTGGCCCCAGTGTGAAGAAATATCTATTGGAGAATAAATTGCCACTTAAGTGCCTCCTGGTAATGGACAATGCTCCTGGTCATCCTCAAGACTTGGACGACCAAATGTCTAAGGATTTCAAATTTGTAACAGTGAAGTTCTTGCCTCCTAACACCACTCCTCTCCTCCAGCCCATGGACCATTGCAAACTTCAAAAAACTGTACACCAAAGCAATGTTTCAAAGGTGTTTTGATGTGACCAATGACACTAAATTGACCCTAAAAGAGTTCTGGAAGGATCACTTCGATATCTTCCATTGCATAGGCCTTATAGATAAAGCTTGGCAGGGAGTGACTTCCAGGACGATGAACTCTGCTTGGAGAAAGTTGTGGCCAGATTGTGTCCCAGAGAGGGATTTTGAAGGGTTTGGGGCTGGCCCTGAGGAGCCTGTGGAAGTTGTGGAAAGTATTGTGGCATTGGGGAATTGCATGGGGTTGGATGTGAGTGGCGAAGATGTGGAAGAGTTGGTGGAGAACCACAATGAAGATTTAACCACTGAAGAGCTGCAAGAGCTTGAGCTGCAACAACAACAAAACAGATCTGAGGAAATTGCTTCAGTGGAGGAAGAGAGATGTAAGGTGCCTTCTTCAGAGATTAAGGAGATTTGCGTAATGTGGAGTAGGGTGCAATCATTTGTGGAGGAACATCACCTTGACAAAGATGTTGCAATCCGTGCTGGCTACTTTTACAATGACAATTCCATGTCCCATTTTAGGGACATTTTAAGGAGCTGCCAGACACAGAGCTCTCTGGAGAGATATTTCGTGCCACAGGTGTGCAGTGACTCTCAAGCTGGTCCTAGTGGGATTAAAAGACAAAGAAGGGAAGTGAACCCAGATGAGGACTTGGTACCTAGAGTCCTTATGGAGGGGGATTCCCCTTCCAAAAATTAGGGTCTCTACCCTCTCCCCTCCTATCTCTCTTCCATCTAGCAACATCAGTCTTCAGTAAGGGTTAGTGCCACATTAATTTCATTCATTTGTGTATGTAAATCTATCTTTAAGGCCCCCCAAATTTTTTTTTAAACTTCTGGGTTTCTGGAACGGATTAATTGAATTTCCATTATTTCTTATGGGGAAAATGGTTTCAGTTTTCACGTGTTTCAGTTTTAGTGCCTCCCTCAGGAACGGATTAAACACGAAAACGGAGGGATGACTGTATATACGTTCGGAGCGCTAGCGGTATAAACGTATACAGTAGAACGTCATTTAGCACGAGATTATGTTGCACGTTACCGATATTGCACGATTTAAGATTTGCAACACATTATCATCTTACACGACGTAAATATGATATTACACGGTTCGGCAGAAGGGGAAAAATTTTGAGCGCATGGTTATTTACTGCCTAAGAATCCTCATGCTTTGAGGAAAAGGGAATTTGTTGTTTTTCCTTCCTGCAAACTAAGTTTATTCAGATACACGGGGCCAGGAGCTGAGTATCGACCCCTGCAACCACAATTAGGTGAGTACAGTTACATATATTATCATACATAGCAGCATATGTGTAGAGAACCTAGGATAACCCAAGTCAGTCAATGGAAATACTGTCACTGACTTTTTTGGGTTATCCTAGGTTCTCTACACATATGCTGCTATGTATGATAATCTTCGTAACTGTATCTGTGTATACCTGAATAAACGTACTTACAGTTTGTGGGAAGGAAAAACAAATAACCATTCTCACAAGCAGTCTTGTTACTACTACTGTTGTTGTGGTTCAGCAGACACCACCTCGCCACTTACCCACCCACCATGGACCCCACCATCCCAGCATTCGTACGTATTTCATACGCGTTAAGAAGTCCTGGCTACAAGCCAGCTGTGTTTGTGAAGAATAAAATAAGAGTGAATTGTGTTTTGATCTTGAATTACGAAGAAAACAAAGATATTAGACAAGACATAACCCGTGGCGTAATGAAGTGTCACTTTGTACACATAAAAGATGTAAACATAAGTTTGTGTGACTGACTGACTTGACTGACTGACTGACTGACTGACTAACTTGACTTACTGAATGACTGACTAACTTGACTTACTGAATGACTTGACTGACTTACTGAATGACTTGACTGACTTACTGAATGACTTGACTGACTTACTGAATGACTTGACTGACTTACTGAATGACTTGACTGACTTACTGAATGACTTGACTGACTTACTGAATGCTTGACTGACTTACTGAATGACTTGACTGACTTACTGAAAGGCTGACTGACTTACTGAAAGGCTTGACTGACTTACTGAATGGCTTGACTGACTTACTGAATGGCTTGACTGACTTACTGAATGGCTTGACTAACTTAAAGTTAGACACTCCAGTTCAACCATCGACTTCAGTTCAAGAACTTCACTATCCACCTCAGCCCAGTAGGGCCACAGCATAACTCTCCACTCTCTTCACAATCATCCACAAACACCAGCACCCACAATTTAAGGTAAATACTATTATTTCTATTACATTTGTAGTCTTAAGCAGTAAAAACAACATAATACATCACGATAATGAACTACAATTACATATTCACTTTTATTTTTGTAAGATCTGTTGGTCTAAAAAAAACTTGTTTGGCTTTTTGGGGACTCTCAGGAACGTAACCCTATTTTTCCCATTAGTTCTTTTAATTATTTAACACGAAATTATCTAACACGACTTTTTCAGGAACGTAACTATCGTGCTAAATGACGTTCTACTGTATATAAGTTTGGACAGTTAATGGGTTAATTATAACCAGGAATGATTGATCATGAGCTACTAAAAGTGATCTACATGGATGACGACCAGCAAACTCACTCTTAACCCCTTCAGTGTTGGTCCCATAAAATTACGGCTTTGAAGCAAGTGTAGGTCCCATAATACAATGCCAAAATTCTAGTGGCTTCAGATCTTGCGGGAGAAAGCTGATATGCCTACATATGAGAGAATGGGTCTGCATGGTCAATGTGTGCAGTATAAAAAAAATCCTGCAGCAAGCAGTGTATAATGAGAAAAAAAATTACGACTGTGTTTTTGGTTTAAAACATCAAATTTGCAGTGTACAGTGGTACCTCGAGTTACGAGTAGCTCCCAACTCGAACAATTATGTACAGTGGACCCTTGAAAATTGTGATTAATTCGTTCCTGAGAGGCCGCCAATTTTCAAAATGGACGATTTTCAAAACCATTTTCCCATAAGAAATAATGTAAATCAAATTAATCCGTTCCAGACACCCAAAAGTATGTAAAAAAAATTTGTTCTTACACATTAAATGTACATTTATTTACACACAAAACAATGAGATATATACTGTACATAGTATAGAATAGTAATAATTTGACACTTACCTTTATTGAAGAGTTGTTGATGTGTGGAAGAAGGAAGGAGGGGAGAAGGTGGTGGTGGTTTTGCTAGTGTTTGGAAGGGAAATCCCCTTCCATGAAAACTTCAGGTACCAAGTCCTTTTCTGGGGTTACTTCCCTTCTTTGTTTTTAATGGCACTAGGACTAGGTTGAGAGTCACTGGATTCCTTTCTTGCAAAATAACTGTCCAGAAAGGTCTGTTTCTGGCGGTTCTTTAAAATGTCCCTAAAATGTGACAAGATATTGTCATTGAATATGTCACATACATGGCCTGCAACAGCTTTGTCAGGGTGATGCTCCTCCACAATTTTTTCCATCCTAGTCCACATTGTACACATCTCCTTAATCTCTGAAGAAAGCAACTTCTTCCTTCTCCCTTCCTCCTCCTCTGAAGCAATTTCCTGAGCTTTGGTCTGTTGTTCTTGCAGTTGAAGGTCTTGCAGCTCTTCAGTGGTTAGTTCTTCATTGTGGTCCACCAGCAACTCTTCCACATCCTCACTACTAACCTCCATCCCCAATTCCACAATTTTTTCCACAACTGGCATAGGGCTGTCAGAGTCATCCCCAAACCCTTCAAAATCCCTCTCTTGGACACAATCTGGCCACAGTGGTCTCCAAGCAGAGTTCATTGTCCTGGGAGTCACTTCCTGCCAAGCCTTACCTATAAGGCGTATGCAATGCACGATATTGAAGTGATCTTTCAAGAACTCTTTTAGGGTCAAAGTACTGCCTGAGGTTATGTCAGAACACCTTTGAAACATTGCTCTGGTGTAGGGTTTTTTGAAGTTTGAAATGACCTGCTGGTCAATGGGCTGGAGGAGAGGAGTGGTATTAGGGGGCAAGAACTTCACTTTGATGAACTTAAAATCCTTCATCATTTGCTCTTCCATGTCTCGAGGATGACCAGGAGCATTGTTCATTACCAGGAGGCACTTAAGTGGCAATTTATTTTCCAGGAGGTATTTCTTTACACTGGGGCTAAACACTTCATTGAACCAATCAAGGAAAATTTCCCTGGTGACCCATGCCTTATTGTTAGACTTCCAAAACACACACAAATTAGCCTTGGCAACACTGTACTTCTTGAACACTCTGGGATTTTCAGAGTGATACACGAGTAAAGGCTTCACTTTGAAATCACCACTAGCATTGCCACACAACATGAGAGTTAGCCTGTCTTTCATAGGCTTGTGTCCTCGCAGTGCCTTTTCCTCCTGAGTAATGTAGGTCCTCTTTGGCATTTTCTTCCAAAAGAGGCCTGTTTCATCACAATTGAACACTTGTTGGGGTTTGAATTGTTCAGACTCTATGTACCCCTTGAATTCATGAACAAATTTTTCAGCCGCACATTTGTCAGAACTTGCAGCCTCTCCATGCCTTACAACATTGTGTATGCCACTTCGCTTCTTGATATTTTCGATCCAGCCTTTGCTGGCCTTGAATTCATCAACATCAGCACTCGTTCCAGGACTTTTCTTTATGAGATCGTCATGCATCTGCCTTGACTTTTCGCAAATTATTGACTGTGTAACACTATCTCCTGCTAACTCTTTTTGTCTGATCCACAAAAGCAAAAACTTCTCAACTTCTTCGATTATTTGCGATCTCATTTTCGATAGCATATTCACCCCTTTCGCAACATCAGCTTCTCTGATTTCCTTTTTCTTCAACAAGATGGAAGTGATGGTTGAATGGGCCTTCCCATACATCCTGGAAAGCTCCGCCACACGTACACCACTTTCATATTTTTCTATGATCTCTTTCTTAACCCTTTGGGGGTCGGTGCCGTACTAGTACGTTTTACGAGCAGGGGATGGTGCCGTACTAGTACGCCCAAATTCTAGCGGCCTCAATTTAAGCAGAAAACGTCTGGTAGGCATACATATGAAAGAATGGGTCTGTGTGGTCAGTGTGCGCAGTATAAAAAAAATCCTGCAGTACACATGCATAATGAGAGAAAAAAACTCTGACCGTTTTTCGATTAAAACAGCGACTTTGCAGTCGATTTTCGTATGGTATATATTGATGTATTCTCGTTTTCTTGGTCTCATTTGATAGAATGGAAGATATATTACAGAAATAGAGATGATTTTGATTGGTATGACAATGACAAGTACCTTCAAATTGAGCTCAAAGTAGCGAAAATGTTCGATTTTTGACGATGTTCAAGAGTAAACAAATCACACCATGCCTCCAATACACATCAACTGGCGAGTCTTATATTCATGCACAAGTGCTCTGATACTATTTGTACCATTTTTACAATGATGCAGTTGTATACATAACAGTAAATCTTCTATTTTTTGTGAGAATAAAAATTCAAAATGAAAAGCAAAAGTAATGGAACAGGGGCCTAGAGACGTGACTAATGAACAGAGAACATGTTATTTTAGTGCCAGGAATGTCTGCCTTGTATATTCTGGATCCTATTTTGAAATTGGCATCGTTTGAAATTTGTGTGAAATTGGAAAATTGTCATTTTCTGACCACTATTTTGGGTAGATGAAATTGGTAAATAGGCAGTTTCTTGTACTCAATCGATAGAAGAAATGGAGTTCTATCGAAATAGCTATAGTTTAAGGAGACTGAAACATTGGAATTTGTCGAAAATAGGGCTCAAAGTGGGCAAAATCGCCGATGCGTAAGTGTCATGGCTACATAACCGAAAGCATAATTCCGTTAGTTTTTTCGATCAAATTTCATAATTTTGGTGGCGTTATGATCGGAAAAGATTCTCTATCATTTCATAAGAAAAATTAATTTTTTTTTTTCCAAAAATTTTTTGACCCCAGGAACACTTTCCTGAGAAGGCCTGTCGACCCCCAAAGGGTTAACTTCTATTGTGTTTCTCACTTTCTTTGCCACAGGGCTGGCACTAGGAGCTTACTTTGGGCCCATGGTAGCTTATTTAGCAGTTGCAAGCACTAAAACGAATGGTATGAATGCGTAGGTGGCGGCGTGGGTGGTGGTCACTCGCTGGTAAACAATGGCACACTGACGCTCAATGTGTTTATGTGCCCAGGCGGCAGGAGGCTCGGGACGCGTCTCAGATGACCGGCGATTCTCAAGGAGGCGATTTTCAAGGGTCCACTGTAAGTGTATTTTTGTAAGTGCTTTTGTAAGTGTATTTTGGGGTCTGAAATGGATTAATCTAATTTTCATTATTCCTTATGGGAACAAATTCATTGGTATCGGCTTTTCGAATAGCCTTCTGGAGCAGATTAAGTTCGTAACTCGAGTACCACTGTATTTTATATGGTATTTATGGTTGTATTTTCGTTTCTTGGTCTCATTTGATAGAATGGAAGAAATATTACAGAAATAGAGGTGATTTTGAATGGTTTACAAACTAAAAGTAGCTTTAAATTGAGTTCAAAGTGCGGAAATGTTAGATTTTGACAATGTTCAAAGTAAACAAATCATATCACATGTCCAATACACGTCAAATAGTGGGTCTAATATGCATTCACGAATGTGCTGATATTATTACAATTGTGTAGTAGTCTGAATAACAGTAAATCATCCTAGTAGGTTGGTAGACAGCAACCACCCAGGGAGGTCTACCGTCCTGCCAGGTGACTGTGAAACAGAAACCTGAAACTGTTTTACATGATGGTAGGATTGCTGGTGTCTTTTTCTGTCTCATAAACACGCTGGATAACAGGTATATCTAGCTACTTCTACTTACACTTTAGGTCACACTACACTGGCATACACATGCATATATATACATACACACATCTAGGTTTTCTTCTTTTCTTAATAGCTCTTGTTCCTTTTATTTTCTCTATTGTCCATGGGGAAGTGGAAAGAATCTTTCCTCCGTAAGCCATGCGTGTCGTATGAGGCGACTAAGATGCGGGAGCAATGGGCTAGTAACCCCTTCTCCTGTACAAATCTACTAAAACGAGAAGAAGAAAAACTTTTTTAAAATTGGGTTGTCTGAATGTGCGTGGATGTAGTGCGGATGATAAAAAGAGATGATTGCCGATGTTATGAATGAAAAGAAGTTGGATGTCCTGGCCTAAGCGAAACAAAGCTGAAGGGTAGAGGGAGTTTCAGTGGGAGAAATAAATGGGATTAAGTCAGGAGTATCTGAGAGAGTTAGAGCTAAGGAAGGGGTAGCAATAATGTTGAAGGATCAGTTATGGAAGGAAAAGAGGAATATAAATGTAAATTCAAGGATTATGTGGATTAAAATAAGGGTCGGATGCGAAAAGTGGGTCATAATAAACGTGTATGCACCTGGAGAAGAGAGGAGTGTAGGAGAGAGAGAGATTTTGGGAGATGTTAGCGAATGTATAGGAACTTTTGAACCAAATGAGAAGTAATTGTGGTAGGGGACCTAAATGCTAAAGTGGGGGAAACATGCAGAGAGGGTGTAGTAGGTAAGTTTGGGGTGCCAGGTGTAAATGATAATGGGGCCCTTTGATTGAACTTTGTATGAAAGGGGTTTAGTTATAGGTAATAAAATTTTAAGAAAAGAGGATAAATAAGTATACAAGATATGTGTAGGGCGTAATGACAGTAGTTTGTTGGACTATGTATTGATAGATAAAAGACTGTTGAGTAGACTTCAGGATGTACATGTTTATAGAGGGGCTACAGATATATCAGATCACTTTTAATTATAGCTACAGTGGGAGTAAAAGGTAGATGGGATACAAGGAAAATAGAATCAGTAAGTAAAGAGGGTGAAGGTTTATAAACTAAAAAGGAGGCAGTTAGGGTAAGATATAAACAACTATTGGAGGATAGATGGGCTAGTGAGTGTAGGCAATGGGGTGAAAATGTATGGGGTAGATTTAAAAATGTAGTGTTAGAGTGTTCAGCAGAAGTTTGTGGTTACAGGCGGAGGTGGGTGCGGGAGGGAAGAGGAGCGGTGGTGGAATGATGTAAAGAGAGTAGTAAGGAAAAGTTAGCATATGAG
>WNWK01028414.1:0-25408 GCA_009830355.1 Cherax destructor | reverse complement strand
TTTATCTGAGTGAGCTGGAGCTCTTCATGGCATAGGAACTACGGTTTGGAGCCTCAACTCAAAGCTGTAGAACTACGGCACAGACCCTGAAAGGGTTAAACCAGTCAATAAATATTTCCTCTGTTATCCATGCTGACTGGTTGACCTTAAAATTACTGGTAAGTTGGTATCTACACCTTTCAAAGCATGAGGATTCTTAAAGCGGTAAATAACCATGGGCTTACACTTTAAATCACCTGACACATTACCGCAAAGGAGCAAGATGAAGTGATCCTTTGCTGCCTTGAAGCTCGATGCACTTTTCTCTTGCTGACTGATATAAGTTCTTTTTGGCATTTTCTTCCAAAAAAACACTTGTCTCGTCAGCATTAAACACTTGATGTGGCTCGTAGCCACCCTCAGAAATAATTTCCTGAAATTACTTGCTGCTGTATCATCAGCTGAAGCACTTTCACCATAAAACTTAATATTACATACGTAACTTATTACGCAACTTAAAGTTGTGGAACTAGCCAGCGCTAAACACACACTCTTTTTCATGCCTTCCTTCCTTATCACACACTGCTTTAACCCTTTGGGGGTCGACAGGCCTTCTCGGAAACGTGTTCCTGGGGTCGAAATTTAAAAAAATAAATAAAATTATTTTTTCTTAAGAAATGATAGAGAATCTTTTTCCGGTCATAACGCCCCAAAATTATGAAATTTGATCGAAAACTAAGGGAATTATGCTTTCGCGAAGTTCGCAGTATCTATGACACTGAGGCATCGGCGATTTCACCCACTTTGAGCCCTATTTTCGATAAATTGCAATGTTTCAGTCTCCTAAAATTATAGCTATTTCGCTAGAACTCCATTTCTTCAATCGATTGAGTACAAGAAACCGCCTATTTACCAATTTCATCTACCCAATATAGTGGTCAGAAAATGGCAATTTTCCAATTTCACACAAATTTCAAATGATGCCAATTTCAAAATAGGGCCCAGAGTAAACAAGGCAGACATTCCTGGCACTAAAATAACATGTTCTCTGTTCATTAGCCACGTCTCCAGGCCCCTGTTCCATTACTTTTGCTTTCCATTTTGAATTTTTATTCTCACACAAAAATAGAAGATTTACTGTTATGTATACAACTGCATCATTGTAAAAATGGTATAAATAATATCAGAGCACTTGTGCATGAATATAAGACTCGCCAGTTGATGTGTATTGGACGCATGGTGTGATTTGTTTACTCTTGAACATCGTCAAAAATCGAACATTTTCGCTATTTTGAGCTCAATTTCAAGGTACTTGTCATTGTCATACCAATAAAAATCATCTCTATTTCTGTAATATATCTTCCATTCTATCAAATGAGACCAAGAATACAAGAATACATTAATAAATACCATACGAAAATTGACTGCAAAGTCGCTGTTTTAATAAAAAAAAAAAAGGTCAGTTTTTTTTCTCATGCAGTGTGTGCTGCAGGATTTTTTTTATACTGCGCACACTGACCACACAGACCCATTCTTTCATATGTATGCCTACCAGACGTTTTCTGCTTAAATTGAGGCCGCTAGAATTTGGGCGTACTAGTATGGCACCAACCCCTGCTCGTAAAACGTACTAGTACGGCACCGACCCCGAAAGGGTTAAACAACTGTACGGCCTTTTCCCAAATTAAGATGAAATTAAGTGGTGCACCTTTCTTTGTTTTTGCTCCGTTATACAGGGGAACCCCGAGTTTCGTATGCCCTGAGTATCGTACTTTTCGAGTTTAGAACCGTTTTTTCAGCTAAATTTTGTCTCGAGTTTTGCACTGTGCCCTGTGTTTCGTCCCGGGTACCAGACCTGACCGCCTGCCCGTGCCTGCGCGCCTTCCCATGCAGCCATCGTGAGTCAGTCTGGCTTTGTTTCTCCTTGAGTGAACATTACATTATATACAGGGCGTTTAAGATGGCCCAAACTCACATTTATGTGAAAGTTTGATTTTTCAAATGCTTAGCTAAGTGTAAGCGCGAAATCAAAGGGCAGCTATTTCCTCTTAAGAAACATAAATACGATTAATGGTTCAGACCAAACATTCAAAAAAATTCATTTTTAAAGATTAACTATAGGGTTTAACATCACACAGCAACATAAATACAGTGGACCTCATTTGAGCACTAACCGAACATTATGAGCTTTAGAGGGCTTTAAGTGATGGGTCGAAAGGTCAAGCAATTTTCATTTATACTATGTGAAAAAATTCCTGTTCAGACCTGAAACTATAACAATTTTGCAATCGTGAAATAAAGAGGTACCACTGTATATATAAAGTAATAAATTTATAATTAAACATTTAAATAAACATTTAAAATAACATTTACTTACCTTCATAGAAGAGACTTGCTGGCATCTGGAAGTTATGGAGGAGGAGAGGGGAAGGAAGCACTCATTGTTTGGAAGGGGAATCCCCCTCCATAAGGACTTCAGGTAACAAGTCCCTCTCTGGGGTTACTTCCCTTTGTCTTTTAATGCCACTAGGACCAGCTTGAGAGTCACTAGACCCCTGTCACACAAAATAACTGTCAAGAGTGCTCTGTTTCTGGCCCCTCTTTAAGGCAGGGCGAAATTTTTTTATTGTTTTTTTTATTTTGCTAAAATTTCAATGGGAATTTGTCTGTGAATTAAGCACCATTTGAAACCTAGATACTGTGTTTTTAGTGACGTTTTGCCTTACAGTTATATATAAAAAAAATTAGTGCCCTATTTGATAGGGCTTAACCCTTTGGGGGTTGACAGGCCTTCTGAGGAAAGTGTTCCTGGGGTCGAAAAATATTCGGAAAAAAAAAATTATTTTTTCTTATGAAATGATAGTTTTTTTTTCTGAATCTAAATAGCTAAACAAAATTTTTTTGCGATCAATACTTATGGAGATATGGAGGCTTCAAGTTGACCCAAAATGATCCAGTGACAGCAACATCGGCGACTTCCGTTTGGCCGGTAATCGTTTTTTTTTTAAGTTGTTTTCTTATGAAATTTAATTTTTTTTTTTCAAATAACTTTTATGGACTGTGAGACCAATATAAGTGCTGTTTTTCAAATATTCACTCGCTCTGTAAGGAATCCACGGATGTAAGGTATTTTGTTGTTTGTTGATGGCTTTAGACCCTGAATATTTGTCAAGATGAATGTTATTGGATTGGTGGTATGGAGGGGGTCTTTTTTTCCTGGCACTAATATCTGTTGTATTGGAGTGGAGGCCATTGACTGTGATTCCACTCCAGAAGTGATTGCAGTTGGTGTACAATTTCTGTCATTTCCTGCCAGCTTTTTTTCCTTCCTGGCACTAAAAAACCTCTCTCTCCGGTGTGGCTGTGGCTACCCAGGTTTTGCCATGGTCTGGATGTTCTGTGTCGCCTTGTACCCTTTAGGTGGTATGCCTGGCAATATAAGTTATAGCACTGTCTTTCCTGAATTGATGAGTGGCACATTTCAGGGTGGAAAAACTTACAGGACGGGAGGTTGCATTTTCCTGTTTTCATATGGGCACGGCATTTTATGGGGTGATCATAATTGCATGTCCCATCTGATTTCCCAGATTTTCCATGCCTGCAGATACCAAGAGCATAATATTCACATAGGCCTGGTTTCTGTTTGCCCTGTTTTTTTGTGACTGTGTTCCATGTTGTATTCCCTATTGGTGCTTGTGTTCCTGTCTCGTTTCTATCTTCAACTCTAGTGCGGACAATGGAGCCTTCATCAGTTTTTGGTAATTTATCTTCAGTATTTCGCAGGGCATTACCCTGTTTACTATCCGACGGGGTATTGCTAGTTTGTAGCACTAGTTTTTGTGTGTCCTTGTCTACACCTGTTTTCCCATCATTTACGTCACTAGAGCTCCTGTCCCTCTTCAGGTCACCATCATTTATTTCTCCATTCGTACAGTTTCTGACTACCATTGCAACATCTGTACCAAGGGCGGTAGCACCATCTGGCCCAGATTTTTTACTTTCCCAACTGTTATAGAATGCTGTCATGTTTTTTTATGAAGTCCGATTTGATGTTGTCATCTTTTAATATCAATGTGATTTTATTCCACAATTCGGTCTCATTTGGGCATACCCAAAAACACTTCCCTTGTTTGATATCTTGTGTAGTAGAGTCTTGAATGCCTATACAAGGGCCGTGGCAGCATTTACCACAGAAGTTGCATGTAATCCATCCAGTGGAACGTTTGTTTGTTTGGTTGCATACTACACAGGGTTTCATGACTGATTTTGTTGGTTGTTTTACTGTATATTCTACTAATAGCTTCCCTGAAGTGGTGATCTGTCTATTTGTATTGTATCTATTTTATTTGCAAGTGTAAGTGTTTGGAGCAATCTTACCGCTTTAAGTTTTTGTTATTGTTTGGTTGTTTGTTAAGGCCCCCTAAAACTCCGTCCACTTATTGAATCCGGTCTAGGATACCAGTTTGAATCTGGTCAATGGTTCCCTTATTTCTTGGATCAGACGAGATCCAGTGTCACTTATTTAATGAATCCTGTAGGGATATTTTTGGGTTTCGAGAGACAGACCACTGGAAGATGATTAAACAGAGTAATAATGATCAGTATGTTACAAAAGTATAACTTGCGTGTTGGAGGAAAAAACCCGATGCTTCTGGCAGCTCTTACTATGACGGGCGGCTGTACCTCTGGCACCCTGGTTAACCTCACCCTGGTTTACCACCTGGGTTTATATGCACTTATGGTTCACTCTACTGGGTTTAGTTTTTCTACTTCCTACACCACAACACTGCTGATTTTCACTATGGTTGACTGATGATATACGGACTTATGTTGTTGAAATCGTTCACTGACAACTCACAACTGGACACTGTTTATCGTATTTTCCGAGCTGGACAATTTACTTGTTTCCTCAAGATTGCGCACCTATTTGTATTTCATAGAAAAACCTTTATAACAATGTAATCACTAGATTTTGGTCAGTTATACTAACAGTTTAAGATTATCAATACACGGACTTGCGTGGTAAGGACCCGGAGGCCACTGGCAACTGATTTCAAACACGAAACTCGTTAGGCCTAACACTTCCGCCTTAGTTTTCACTTTAACATCTATTAACTTATCTGTATACTACGGCACCACTGAGATATTCACTATACAGATCTATCTATACCCTATTTTCAGGGAGACTTTCCTTCCTCTGACAATTATTTCGTTGTGTTTTGTTATTTCACACGGCACTTAAGTTCCCCTCTGAGATTATGGCACTAAGTTCTTGCACACTAATTCCCTTGTTTTTTTGCTCAGTATAACTGTTTACTGCTTGATTTGTTCCGAGCAATGGAGGGATGTACCTTATATGATCACTGGCACAGTTTTAAAGTTCTAGCACGCAAAGGAGACCGCGAAAAACACGAAAAAACATGGAGCAAGGAACACGGACGGGATAGACCTATGTGACAAAAGTCTGATATAATTGCTTGGTGAAGGAAATACAAATTCAAAGCATTGTCTACTGTGTTTCTTTGCTCCAAGCTCCCTTTTTACACTCAGGTTAACAGGCTATTGAACCTGAGGTTGTAATACCTCCCAAGCCTTACCTATAAGGCTTATGCAGTTGTAGATACTGAAGTGATTCCTCCAGAACTCTCTTAGAGTCAACTCAGTGTCCGAGGTCACTTCAAAGCACTATTCAAACACTGATTTGGTGTAGAGTTTTTTGAAGTTACAAATGACCTGCTGGTCCATGGGCTGGATGAAAGGAGTGGTGTTAGGAGGCAAGAACTTCACTGTGATGAACCTGAAGTCCCTAGACAAAAAGTCTTCATTGTCCAGTACCAGGAGGCACTTGAGTGGCAATTTCTTTTCCTGGAGGTATTTTTTCACACTGGGGCCAAACACTTGATGGACCCCACTCTATGAAAATTTTCCTTGTGACCCATGCCTTATTGTTAGCCTTCCACATCACACACAATCTATCCTTGACGACATTGTGTTTCTTGAACATTGGGATTTTCTGAGTGATACACCAGTAAAGGCTTCACTTTAAAATCTCCACTAGTGTTAGAACATAACAAGAGAGTTAGCCTGTTTTTCATAGGCTTGTGTCCTGGCAGTGCCTTTTCCTCCTGAGTAATGTAGGTCCTGTTTGGCATTTTCTTCCAAAACAGGCCTGTTTCGTCAATTAAACACTTGTTGGGGGTTCAAATTTTTCAGTGTCTATGTACCCCTTAAATAATAATAATAATAATAGTTTATTGTGACATGATACAAAGATGTACAAGGAGTTGTAGGAATGGCGTGTACATGCCAAAAGCCCCTTATATGCAGAGCATTATGGTCAAACTTAAAATTAACTTACAATTAATTATTCTATAATAGACTAAATGGTAAAAATTATAGTAAACTATTTATAATATAAGTATAATTGAGTATTTAAGCAATGAAATTTGAACATAATTTGAACATAACATTTTTGGAACATAATAGTTTTACAATTTTGAAGCATTACAATTTTATAATATATTAACATAATAATTTATTATTTGTAGTAATGCAATTTATTAAATCAGTTCAAACAAATCAAATCAATTATTTTTGTTGCAATAACAGTTTATATGGTCATTAGATGAGTTACAAGGAGTACAAGAGACTGGATTACTTTATTTGGTAATGCTATAGAAACAAAGTTAGATTAGGTTGCATTAATTACAACAGGTTTATGCATTTATGAGATATAAGTTTCAACATTTTCATTAGATTAAGTTTGAGAAATTATTGTTCTTTGAGCAATTATGTAAAAGGTTTTGAGGCTAAGGGAGTAACACAGTGAATAATGGTATTTTGAGGCAGTGGAAAGTGATTTATTAACTTTGTAGGTAATGTTAGGAATTCAGCTGCACGTTTGTCTGAACTGGCTGCCTCACTATGCCTTATCACACTGTGTATGCCACTATGTATGCTTTTTAAATCTGTCAAACCAGCCTCTGCTGGCCTTAAACTCACTAACATCAGCACTGGTTCCAGGCATTTTCTTGACAAGATCTGCATGCAACTGTCTTGCCTTTTCACATATGATGGCCTCGGAAATACTATCACCTGCTATCTGTTTATTGTTTAATTGTTTATCCACACCATCAACAACTTCTCAACCTTTTCCACTGTTTTTGATCTATTTTTGGCTAGCATGTCAACACCTTTCGCAACATCAGCTTCCTTGAGTTCTTTTCTCTTTGCCAGGATAGAAGTGATAGTAGATTTGTTTTTTCCGTACATCCTGGCAAGCTTCCCCACACGTACGCCACTCTCATATTTTTCTACTATTTCTTTCTTCAGTTCTATGGTGTTCCTCACTTTCTTTACCACAGGAGTGCCACTAGAAAGTTTCTTTGGACCCATGGTGACTTATTTCATAGTCACAATCAATAAACAATCAATAAACAATGAATTTATTGTGAAATGTTTGGATGAGTCTGCAGGGTAATGTTCACTCAAGGGTAAACAATGCTAGACTGGCTCACGACGCCTGCGCGGCGAGGTGCGCAAGCACGGGCAGGCGGACAGGTCTGGTATGCCTGCCGAAACTTGGGGCAATGGCCGAAAGTCGGGACAAAATTAGGCCGAAAAAAGGCGACCGAAACTCGAAGCGGCTGATACTCGGGGTGGCCAAAACTCTGTACAGTCTCTCCTCGTTGCCAGACATACTCATTTACCGACGCCTCGGACTTATGACGGGCTCTCTGACCAGTATTTGTACCTAAATAATATATATTAGACCTGATTTCCTCAATTTTATTTATTACAATATACAGTACACTGCTGTATAAAAATTTAAGAACATAGTGTTCATATCAACCTATGTAAAAATTCTATGCACATAAAGGGCCCCAGAATCTGGAATTCATTACCAGTAAATATTAAGATAATCTTGTCTGAAAATCAATTTAAGACTCAACTCAAAAACCACCTACTCACCCAAAGCTAAATGACCATACTATAAACTACTTTGAAAAATGCTCATTATTACTTTCCTATACGATAATCTCAATTTTTAATAATATGTTACTATTATGTTACCCCTACTCAATCAAAACTAAATACTCATATTATAAGTTAATGTCAAAATGCTCAATGTTATTTTCCTTAAGATAATCTCAATTCCATACAGTGGTACCTGTTTAATATTTTCATTCCAGAATGCTGTTCAAGTGCCATTCCAAACAAATTATCTCCTTAAGAAAAGTTGTAAAATAGACTAGTCTTTAGACCCAAAATTACACTTACAAAGCATTTAAAATAAACTTACATAAAGGGGAGTTTGGGGACCATCGTAAACGGGGTACCACTGTATTACATTCGAGAATCTAAACACCTGTAACAATCTAATATCATATAATAATTTAAACAGTAAAATTTCATCATATTGTAATTTTGAATTTTTTTTTTTAACTAGAATAAACTCAATAAATTTCTCTAATATTAAGTACATAGTCTTTAAGTTATTAGATTAAGCTGCCCCTAATGCCATGGCATGTCAGTGGCTCTCCTTGCACTCAATTTACATTGGAACTACCAATACCTATGTAATTGCAATGAAATAAAATTTACTTTACTTTACTTTACTTTACTACTAGTAGGTTGGTAGACAGCAACCACCCAGGGAGGTACTACCGTCCTGCCAGGTGACTGTGAAACAGAAACCTGAAACTGTTTTACATGATGGTAGGATTGCTGGTGTCTTTTTTCTGTCTCATAAACACGCTGGATAACAGGTATATCTAGCTACTTCTACTTACACTTTAGGTCACACTACACAGGCATGCACATGCATATATATACATACACACATCCAGGTTTTTCTTCTTTTTCTTGATAGCTCTTGTTCTTTTTATTTTCTCTATTGTCCATGGGGAAGTGGAAAAGAATCTTTCCTCCGTAAGCCATGTGTGTCATATGAGGCGACTAAAATGCCGGGAGCAATGGGCTAGTAACCCCTTCTCCTGTACACATTTACTAAAAAAGAGAAGAAGAAAAACTTTATAAAACTGGGTTGTTTGAATGTGCGTGGATGTAGTGCGGATGATAAGAAAGAGATGATTGCTGATGTTATGAATGAAAAGAAGTTGGATGTCCTGGCCCTAAGCGAAACAAAGCTGAAGGGGGTAGGCGAGTTTCAGTGGGGAGAAATAAATGGGATTAAGTCAGGAGTACCTGAGAGAGTTAGAGCTAAGGAAGGGGTAGCAATAATGTTGAAGGATCAGTTATGGAAGGAGAAGAGGGAATATAAATGTGTAAATTCAAGGATTATGTGGATTAAAATAAGGGTCGGATGCGAAAAGTGGGTCATAATAAGCGTGTATGCACTTGGAGTGGAGAAGAGAGGAGTGTAGAGGAGAGAGAGAGATTTTGGGAGATGTTAGGCGAATGTATAGGAACTTTTGAACAAAGTGAGAGAGTAATTGTGGTAGGGGACCTAAATGCTAAAGTAGGAGAAACGTGTAGAGAGGGTGTGGTAGGTAAGTTTGGGGTGCCAGGTGTAAATGATAATGGGATCCCTTTGATTGAATTTTGTATAGAAAGGGGTTTAGTTATAGGTAATACATATTTTAAGAAAAAGAGGATAAATAAGTATACAAGATATGATGTAGGGCATAATGACAGTAGTTTGTTGGACTACTTATTGGTAGATAAAAGACTGTTGAGTAGACTTCAGGATGTACATGTTTATAGAGGGGCCACAGATATATCAGATCACTTTTTAGTTATAGCTACAGTGGGAGTAAAAGGTAGATGGGATACAAGGAAAATAGAAGCAGTAAGTAAGAGAGAGGTGAAGGTTTATAAACTAAAAGAGGAGGCAGTTAGGGTAAGATATAAACAACTATTGGAGGATAGATGGGCTAGTGAGAGTGTAGGCAATGGGGTCGAAGATGTATGGGGTAGATTTAAAAATGTAATGTTAGAGTGTTCAGCAGAAGTTTGTGGTTACAGGCGAGTGGGTGCGGGAGAGAAGAAGAGCGATTGGTGGAATGATGATGTAAAGAGAGTAGTAAGGGAGAAAAAGTTAGGATATGAGAGGTTTTTACAAAGTAGAAGTGATGCAAGGAGGGAAGAGTATATGGAGAGAAAAAGAGAGATTAAGAGAGTGGTGAAGCAATGTAAAAAGAGAGCAAATGAGAGAGTGGGTGAGATGTTATCAACAAATTTTGTTGAAAATAAGAAAAAGTTTTGGATGAGATTAACAAGTTGAGGAAGCCTAGGGAACAAATGGATTTGACTGTTAAAAATAGGAGAGGAGAGTTATTAAATGGAGAGTTAGAGGTATCAGGAAGATGGAGGGAATATTTTGAGGAGTTGTTAAATGCTGATGAAGACAGGGAAGCTGTGATTTCGTGTATAGGGCAAGGAGGAATAACATCTTGTAGGAGTGTGGAAGAGCCAGTTGTGAGTGTGGGGGAAGTTCGTGAGGCAGTGGGTAGAATGAAAGGGGGTAAGGCAGCTGGGATTGATGGGATAAAGATAGAAATGTTAAAAGCAGGTGGGGATATAGTTTTGGAGTGGTTGGTGCTATTATTTAATAAATGTATTCAAATTCAAATTCAAATCCTTTATTTCATGTAATACAAGGTGGGGGGTACTTATAGTTATACATTAAAGTTGATATTACAAGATGGCCAATAATATGCCTAGGTATGCCTAGGCTTTTCAGGCAGTCTTATGATAGGTCTTACTCAATAGCTATACAATGGATATACAGATTGTAAGGTTAGGTTTACAAAATTTAGGTACTGGAATTTAAACATTGAGAATTTAACAATTAGTATAAAAAGTTAGCAATTAGTTTATATATTAATGATAAAGGTGATATATTGGCATAATATAGATTCTATATTGGAGTATCTTAGGCAAACTTATGACTAGCTTAAGTATTATGGAGCAATAGTTGTATTAGAATTTTGGTTGGAACTGTGCAAATTAAGGGGAATCACAGATATCAATAAGTGTATTTTGCTGTGGTTAGTAATGTGCAAATTAAGGAGAATCACAGATATCAATAAGTGTATTTTGCTGTGGATATGTGCAAGATAAAGTAGTTTTCGTATGGTTAACTACCGGTTGGGTGCGTAAGTGAGATAAGATGTTTTTTAACGGTGCTTTTGAAAATGGAGGTTGTGTCTGCAGTTCTAGAGTTTTCAGGCAGGGAGTTCCAGATTTTAGGCCCTTTTATGCGCATTGAATTTTTGTATAGATTTAGTCGGACACGGGAATGTCAAAGAGATGTTTATGTCTGGTATTATGTCTATGGGTCCTGTCACAACTGTCAAGAAAGTGTTTTAGCTCAGGGTTAAAGTTGGAATTAATGGTTCTATAAATGTAGATAGCAGAGTAGTAAGTATGGATGTTCTGAACAGTGAGTAGGTTTAGGTCTTTGAAGAGTGGGGGTGTGCTGCCTAGCGTTGGATTGTGTGATAATTCTTACTGCGGCTTTTTGTTGGGTTATTATTGGCTTTAGGTGGGTAATTGCTGTTGATCCCCATGCACAAATGGCATATGTGAGGTAGGGATAGATGAGTGAGTAGTATAGTGTGAGTAGGGCTGATTGTGGTACATAATACCGTATCTTAGAGAGGATCCCCACAGTTTTGGACACTTTCTTTGTTATGTGTTGGATATGGGTGCTGAATTTCAGGCTGCTGTCAAGGTGAAGGCCCAGGAACTTGCCCTCGTTATGTCTAGCAATAGGTGTAGAGTTGATCTTAATGTTTAATTGTGGATCATCTGTTCTGTTGCCAAACATAATATAGAAAGTCTTATCAGTGTTGAGTGTAAGTTTATTGGCAGTCATCCATGTTGCTATTTTTATTAATTAGTCGTTAACAATGGTGTTAAGCGTGGCAAGGTTTGTGTGGGAGATGACATAAGTTGTATCGTCAGCAAAGAGTATTGGTTTCAAGTGTTGTGATACATTGGGAAGATCATTGATGTATAAGAGGAAGAGCAGGGGACCAAGGACACTTCCTGCGGTACGCCGGTGTCTAGTGGTAGTGTCGTGGAGGATGTGTCTTTAATAGTGACATACTGGTACCTATTAGTGAGGTAGGATTTGAGGTATGCTAGTGCATGACCTCTTATTCCATAGTGGTCAAGTTTGTGGAGTAGGATGCCGTGGTTTACTGTGTCAAAAGCTTTCCTTAAGTCAATAAAAAGTCCTAGTGGATATTCCTTATTTTCAAGTGCTGTGTAAAGCAGGTCTATCATTTTTACTATTGCATCATTAGTGCTTTTATTTTTCCTGAAGCCAAATTGGCAGGGGTTGAGTATGCTTTGTGTAGTTATAAACGAGTATAATCTCTTGTGCACAAGTTTCTCGAATATTTTGGATAGCAATGGTAGATTTGATATAGGCCTGTAGTTATTTACGTCTGTAGGGTCACCACCTTTGTGTATTGGTGTAACCCTTGCTGTTTTGAGTAGTGTTGGGAAGGTGCTAGATTCTAATGATTTGTTAAAAAGTAAAGAAATAGGATATGAAAGGACATGAGCAGCTCGTTTGTATATTAAGGGTGGAACTTGAGACAGATGTCCTGATTTATTTTTAAGTGACTTGATTATCATGGAGACTTCAGTGGGTTCTGTAGGTGCAAGATATAAGGAGGATGGGAAATTCCCATCTAGGTAATCACTTGCTCGGGCATTGGTATCTGGAATTTTACTGGCAAGATTTGATCCTATAGTTGAGAAGAAGTCATTTATCTTGTTTACTGTATCAATAGGCTGTAGTGGTGTTTCGTTTGGTTTAGTTAGGACAATATCCCTATTTTTTTCTGTTTGTGGGTGCCCATAATCTGTGAGAGTGTTTTCCAGGTCTTTTTTATATCTCCTCTTGTTTCAGTGAATCTGCTGGAGTAGTACAATTGTTTGGCTTTTTTTATTAGTTTGGTGAGAACTGATGAATAGTGTTTAACAAACTCCTTATGTATGAATCCCGTCTATATTGCTTCTCATATTGATGTTTCTTGTTGATGGATTTTAGTAAGTTGTTAGTTAGCCATGGGCAGCCTAACCGTTTATTCGTAATCTGTTTCATTTTTATAGGACAATGTTTGTTGTATAGTCTATGTAATTTATTAAGAAAGGTGTCTGTCCACTCATCGATACCCTTGGCATTTGGGAATTCTGTAGCCCAGTCAACTGTGTCTAGCTCTGTTGTGAAGTTATTTATTGAAGCTTGGTCATGGAGTCGGAATGAAACTTTGGTGTATTCTAGGGGCGGTTTACTAATGTTTGTTAAGAGGAAGGTGGGGTAGTGGTCTGTGGTGCTGTCTGTTATTATCCCCGATTTAAGGGGGGCTAGGATATTGGTCCATATATGGTCGATTATGGTTGCACTCGTATCGGTAAATCTAGTTGGTTTGGTTATTGTTGGTATGAGAAGTGTGTTGTTCATATTGTTGATGAAATCGGTTACTGGCTGGTCATCTGGTAGGCCAAGGTTGATGTTGAAGTCTCCAGCTAAGATAAGATGGTGTTTGTTCAATTGGTTGTTTGTTATTTGCGTTTTTAGTTGATCGCTAAAAGTTGGGATGTTTGTATGAGGCATCCGGTAAATGGCCCCGATGGTTATGGGAGTCTTAAGGTTTTGTGCAGTAAATTTAGCAAAAATATATTCTCCATATTCATCATTATAGCAATTGGTGTCACAGCAGGATATTTCATTAGAGTAATAGATTGCAATACCTCCCCGCTTGATGTGGTCTGCAGTTGTGTATTGCTGTGTATCCTGGCAGCGAGTAGATATCTATTGTATCCTGCTTAAGCCAGGTTTCAGTAAGGACAATACATGTGAAGGTTGTTTTTAGGGAACCAAGGAGGGCAAGGAGGTCATCATAATGTTTGCTTAAGGATCGGACATTGTAGTTAAGAACTGTTATACTTTTAGTAGTGTTTAGGACAGTGTGATGCTGTGTAGTAGAGGCAGTTATTTTCTAGTAAATTTTGAATAGGTGTTCGATTAAATAGGTTTAGATCAGGGTCGACGTGATCATTCATCATTTAGGTTAAATAGTGATTTTGTTATATCATGTATAGTGTGGTGAGTTATAGTACTGATATCTGTTGTAAGGGATGTTTTGGTAAGTATATAACTAATGCACATTGGTCAAATAGAGTATAGTAACAAATAAACATAGTGGTCTTGGTATTGAGTATGTATTAAGCTAGTATGAAAATAAAAAAATAGATATAAACTAAAGAGATATAATTATCAAAAACAATGTAGCACCAATGAGTTTGGTATTGGTTATGTATTAAGCTAGAATGAAATATAGTACAGTAAAATTAAAGAAAATTTAGATATAAACTAATAAGATTAAATTACCTAATAACAATGAATCTTAAAGCACCAAATGATTTTGGGTTTTATTGGTTATTTAAAATGATATTAAAAGCTAGTGAATGAGAATAGAATAAATAAATACAGTAAAAATTACAAATATAGATAAACTACTAAGTTTAAATTACAAAATTGTGAAGTATCAATGAGTTTGGTGTTGGTTATTCAATAAGCTAGAATGTAATTAGGTGAACTAGATATTACCTATGATATTAATAGATAATAAGATAGTTGTAGCACCAGACTGTTACTTGTAATTGCACTAGAGAATAGTTGCAATAGAAATAAAGGTATAATACAGGTTTATAAAAAAGTATAATAAAAAATAAACAGGGGCAAAGAATGGTATACAGTAGATATTATAATAAGTAAAATTGGATTTTTAGCACAGGTTATTAGAAAGTATAATTGGTAAGGATAGGGCAATGATGTTGCAGCTGTGTATGGAAGCTTGGATCTTTGGCAATGTTAGGTTAATAAAAATGAAGGTATAAAACAAGATTGAGCAATGAAGTATAAAAAATGGGGCAATAATAATTATAAAATAAAAATTGTGCAATAAAGCTTGAATAATAAGGGATTTTGTAGTTTTCAAATACAAATTAAGACTATGAGGTAGAATTAAGACTATGAGGTAGAATTAAGACTATGAGGTAGAATTAAGACTATGAGGTAGAATGGTAGTTGGATATAAGGTAAAAATTTAATGGTAAGAGGGTATTGGAATTTTGGGGAACAAAAGTAAAAATTTAATGGTTAGAGGGTATTGGAATTTTGGGAACAAAATTTAAAGATGGTTCATAACACTAATCGTGGATAGTGGGTTTACTACATATTATTCTAATTCTGTTAACCCAGCCTCACTCAGGAATCTTTTAAGTTCATGTTCTGTTGCAATGAAATACCTCTTCCCAGTGGGCTGTTTCCTAACTGCGATTTTACCATCCCTCACAAAGCACTGATGAATTTTTGGGCATTGCGTAATTTTCTTAAACGATAAAGGAGGTTTTGTCTTGTTTTGGTAAGGCACTCGTTCACATAGACATCAGATTTCATAGTTATGGATGTTTTTAGTAGGTTGTTTCTTTGCAAGCTGGTATTGAATTTTAATAGCACTGTTTTTTACCTGCTTGGTAGCCCATCAGTTTGCAATCTTTTAGTTCATCACTACGTATGTTTATGCTAAGGTGGTCCTTGAAGAGTTGTAGGGCGGCCTCCATGCATGTCTCTTGGGTGACTGTGGGTGGGAGATGTTTGCTATTAACTATAACAGCGTCACTTAGCTGTTGTTGGTCGTTATGGTCTTGGAAGTTGTTGATGACATCAGTAAGTTGTAGATCCACTCGTGATCTTTCTTCTATGATGTTCTTGTTCAGCTGGGTGACTTGATCTTTCAGAGTGTTGATGGTGTCTACAGACTGGGTGTGGGTGTTGCTTAGTTGTTCTAGAGTGGTTAGTTTGTCTTCCAGAGTTGTGATCTTGACGAGGTACTGTGCGTTGGAGGTTTTAAGCTCCTGCATTTCCTGGGTAAGCTTGGTGATTGTTTGATTCTGGATCATAAGGAGTTTAGCTATCTCTGGGTCATTAATCTTCTTAACATCAAATCCATGGAAAGAGTTATCTTGGACTGTGGCGGCGGCCATTATTGTTGTTGTCTGGCGGGTGTTGTGGTGGTGCAGGTGTTTGGGGTTGAGGCCTGGCTGGTAGTACGAGAAGTTTTCCTTGCAGAAATGCTGCTCTCACCTGGGATGTTAGGAGTTCTTGGCTGTTTACTGGATCTTCTGTTGTTGCTATGACCCTTGGCCATTGACCGTGGCTTCAGATGAATAGTAGGCGATGTGGAATGGGTGAATGTTGTGGAGTATCACTTCAGTGGCAGCGGGGCAGGTGGTGGTAACACAAGTCCTATTAGTTGGTGATTTTGTGTATTTTTGGGTAATTACTGTAGTTGATTTATATCATTCTGGGTATCCACATATGTTAGTGTTATGTGGGTCTTGATTAGGCCATCACAGGGCTGCTGGGCACTTCAGGTGGAAGTAAAAGTAGAGGACAAGGTTCTTGCTGCTTGCTGCCGCTGCCGCTGCAATTTAATCTATGGAAGAGGGTAAGGTACCTAGAAATTGGCAGAGAGCATGTATTGTTCCTTTGTATAAAGGCAAAAGGGGACAAAAGAGAGTGCAAAAATTATAGGGGAATAAGTCTGTTGAGTGTACCTGGTAAAGGGTATGGTAGAGTTATTATTGAAAGAATTAAGAGTAAGACAGAAAGCAGGATAGCAGATGAACAAGGGGGCTTTAGGAAAGGTAGGGGGTGTGTAGACCAAGTGTTTACAGTGAAACATGTAGGTGAACAGTATTTGGATAAGGGTAAAGAGGTTTTTGTGGCATTTATGGATTTGGAAAAGGCGTATGATAGGGTGGATAGGGGGGCAATGTGGCAGATGTTGCAGGTGTATGGAATAGGAGGTAGGTTACTGAAAGCAGTGAAGAGTTTTTATGAGGATATTGAGGCTCAGGTTAGAGTGTGTAGGAGAGAGGGGAACTATTTCCCAGTAAAAGTGGGCCTTAGACAAGGATGTGTGATGTCACCGTGGTTGTTCAATATATTTATAGATAGGGTTGTAAGAGAAGTGAATGTGAGGGTCTTGGCAAGAGGTGTCTACCTGGAGTCTACCTGGAGAGAATTCCAGGGGTCAACGCCCCTGCGGCCCGGTCTGTGACCAGGCCTCCTGTTGGACCAGAGCCTGATCAACCAGGCTGTTACTGCTGGCCGCACACAGTCCAACGTACGAACCACAGCCCGGCTGATCAGGTACCAACTTGAGGTGCCTGTCCAGTGCCTGCTTGAAGACAGCCAGGGGCTTGTTGGTAATCCCCCTGATGTATGCTGGGAGGCAGTTGAACAATCTTGGGCCCCTCACACTTATTGTGTTGTCCCTCAATGTGCTAGTGGCACCCTGCTCTTCATTGGGGGATGTTACATCGCCTGCCGAGTTGCTTTCGTATGGAGTGATTTTTGTGTGCAAGTTTGGTACTAAGCCCTCGAGAATTTTCCATGTGTATATAATAATGTATCTCTCCCGCCTGCGTTCTAGAGAGTACAGGTTTAGGAACTTCAAGCGTTCCCAGTAGTTGAGGTGGTTTATCGCACTTATGCGTGCGGTGAAGGTTCTCTGCACATTTTCAAGGTCAGCAATTTCACCCGCCTTGAAAGGTGCAGTTAGTGTGCAGCAATATTCCAGCCTAGATAGAACAAGCGATCTGTAAAGTGTCAACATGGGCTTGGCATCCCTGGTTTTGAAGGTTCTCATTATCCATCCTGTCATTTTTCGAGCAGATGCAATTGCTACATTGTTATGGTCCTTGAAGGTGAGATCCTCTGACATGATCACTCCCAGGTCTTTGACATTAGTTTTTCGCTCTATTGTGTGGTTGGAATTAGTTTTGTACTCCGATGAGATTTTAATTTCTTCACGTTTTCCGTATCTGAGTAATTGAAATTTCTCATCATTGAACTTCATATTGTTTTCTGCAGCCCATTTAAAGATTTGGTTTATGTCTGCTTGGAGTCTTGCAGTGTCTTCAACAGTGGACACTGTCATACAGATTCGGGTGTCATCTGCAAAGGAAGACACAGCACTGTGGCTTATATCCCTGTCAATGTCTGATATGAGGATGAGGAATAGGATGGGAGCAAGTACTGTGCCTTGTGGAACAGAGCTTTTCACAGTAGCTGCCTCAGACTTTACTCTGTTGACTACTACTCTTTGTGTTCTACGTGTTAGGAAATTATAGATCCATCTACCAACTTTTCCTGTTATGCCTTTATCACGCATTTTGTGTGCTATTACACCATGGTCACACTTGTCAAAGGCTTTTGCAAAATCTGTGTATATAACATCTGCATTCTGTTTATCTTCTAGAGCATCCAGGACCTTGTCGTAGTGGTCCAGTACAGTGGTCCCTCGGTTTTCGTGTATCTCTGTTTTCGTGTATTTCGGTTTTCGTGTAGTTTTTTCGTGGAAAATTGCCCTCTGTTTTCGTGTGTTCCCTCCGTTTTCGTGCTCGGTCCGGAACCCTGTCCAGTGCCCAGCGCACATACAAAGCCCGCAAGCCCGCCTCCCACGCACATTCTCAGGCAGTGTAGCATTGTTTCTGGTTGAGTGAACATTATCCTGTGAGTTCATACAAAACATTTCTTAACAATCCATTGTTTTTGGCCCTTGATTATTGTGTGTGACTGCTAAATAAGCCACCACGGACCCAAAGATAGCTCCTAGTGTCAGTCCTTTGGTAAAGAAAGAAATCGTAGCAAAGTGGTGAGAGGCAGTGGTGATGAGAGGCAGTGGTGGTGAGAGGCAGTGGTGATGAGGCAGTGGTGATGAGGCAGTGGTGATGGGAGGCAGTGGTGGTGAGAGGCAGTGGTGATGGGAGGCAGTGGTGGTGAGAGGCAGTGGTGATGAGAAGCAGTGGTGAGAGGCAGTGGTGATGAGAGGCAATGGTGATGAGAGGCAATGGTGGTGAGAGGCAGTGGTGATGAGAGGCAGTGGTGCTTGTTTGTTGGTTGAGGCAGTGTTAGAGGCAGTGGTGGTAAGAGGCAGTCTTAATGTAGAGTGAGAGGTGAGTAAACAAGATTAAATGAATAAACGAGAGAGAATGAGAGTGTAGAAGTTTCGTAGTTTTGTCAACAAACCAGTTGTTGTTGCTGCTGCTGCTGCTTGTTGTTACCAGCCAGCCTGGACAGGAATGATTCCTGTTCACACCTTGAAGCGACTGGAAAGAAGCGGTGGTAGAGGCGGTGATGAGAGGCAGTGGTGATGAGAGGCAGTGGTGGTGAGAGGCAGTGGTGGTGAGAGGCAGTGGTGGTGAGAGGCAGTGGTGGTGAGAGGCAGTAGTGGTAAGGGGATGAGAGGCAGTGATGGTGAGAGACAGTGGTGATGAGAGGCAGTGGTGGTGAGAGGCAGTGGTGGTAAGAGGCAGTCTTAATGTAGAGTGAGAGGTGAGTAAACAAGATTAAATGAATAAACGAGAGAGAATGAGAGTGTAGAAGTTTCGGTAGTTTTGTCAACAAACCAGTTGTTGTTGCTGCTGCTGCTGCTGCTGCTGCTGCTGCTGCTGCTGCTGTTGTTGTTACCAGCCAGCCTGGACAGGAATGATTTCTGTTCACACCTTGAAGCGACTGGAAATAAGTGATCTAATGCAGTTAGCATTACAAACTCCGTTTTCTCTTATACTAATGCGTCTGAAGGAGGAAAGAATTGGAAGATGTTTTCATAGCTGGACCGAGTATGCCCGCCACCACATTCGTAATGAGACACATATTTTATTCATTCTAGAGTGTATATCACGTTTTTATGTTATTTATATTGTTTATTATGTCATATTAGATGAATTGTGATAGATAAATAAGCCGTAGAGCTGATATTAGTGTCAAATTGAAGCATTTTGTCCTGCCTCCCAACAATAAACTCGCCTCCCTCCTCTCCCCTCTCCATCTTCTATACACCAACAAGAGTTGCCAATAAAAGTAAGTGTGATGTTAAATGTTCATTTATACATGTTATTAGTGCTTTATATTTATTTGTTATTCTTTTCTGTATGTAAATCTATATTTAATCTCTAAAAATTATTTTTGTTAATACTCCTGGGTGTCTGAAACGGATTAATTGAATTTACATTATTTCTTATGGGGAAAATGGCTTCAGTTTTCGTGTGTTTCAGTTTTAGTGCATCCCTCAGGAACGGATTAAACACGAAAACCGAGGGACCACTGTAGTTGGGACAGACAGGAGCGGCCTGCTCTAAACCCATGCTGTCCTGGGTTGTGCAATTGATGGGTATCAAGATGGGTGGCGATCTTTCTTCTTAGAACCCTTTCAAAGATTTTTATGATATGGGACGTTAGCGCTATTGGTCTGTAGTTCTTTGCTATTGCTTTACTGCCTCCTTTGTGGAGTGGGGCTATGTCTGTTGTTTTTAGTAGCTGCGGGACGATCACAGTGTCCATGCTCCCTCTCCATAGGATGTTAAAAGCATGTGATAGGGGCTTCTTGCAGTTCTTGATGAACACGGAGTTCCATGAGTCTGGGCCTGGAGCGGAGTGCATGGGCATGTCATTTATTGCCTTTTCGAAGTCATTTGGCGTCGTGATGATGTCAGAAAGGCATGCGTCTGTCAAGTTCTGTGGCACTCTCATAAAAAAATCATTTAGGTTTTTGATTTTCAGTCTGGTTAGTGGCTCGCTAAAGACTGAGTCATACTGGGATTTAAGTAGCTCACTCATTTCCTTGCTGTCATCTGTGTAGGACCCATCCGGTTTAAGTAGGGGCCTAATACTGGTTGTTGTTCTCGACTTTGATTTTGCATAGGAAAAGAAATACTTAGGGTTTCTTTCAATTTCATTTATGGCTCTTAGTTCTTCCCGTGTCTCTTGATTCCTATAAGATTCCTTTAGTTTTAATTCGATGTTTGCTATTTCTCTGACTAGTGTCTTCCTACGTATTTCAGAGATATTGGCCTCCTGTAGCCGCTCCGTTATTCTGTGCCTTCGCCTGTATAGGGAGCGCCTCTCTGTTTCTAGTTTGCATCTTCTCCTCCTTTTCCTTAAGGGAATTTGCCTTGAGCAAACCTCAAGTACCACAGAGTTAATTTGTTCTAGACATAGGTTGGGATCTGTGATGCTTAGGCAATCTTCCCAGTTTATATCATTTAGGACTTGGTTTACTTGGTCCCACCTTATGTTTTTGTTATTGAAGTTGAATTTGGAGAAAGTGTGGGGTTAAAAGATAAAGAATCAAATACAAAGTGGGAGTTGTCACAGTTGCTTTTGCTGATGACACTGTGCTTTGGGAGATTCTGAAGAGAAGTTGAAGAGGTTGGTGGATGAATTTGGTAGGGTGTGTAAAGAAGAAAATTGAAAGTGAATATAGGAAAGAGTAAGGTGATGAGGATAACAAAAAGATTAGGTGACGAAATATTGGATATCAGATTGGAGGGAGAGAGTATGGTGGAGGTGAATGTATTCAGATATTTGGGAGTGGACATGTCAGCAGATGGGCCTATGAAGGATGAGGTGATTTATAGAATTGATGAGGGGAAAAGGTTGAGTGGGGCATTTCGGAGTCTGGGGAGACAAAGAACTTTGTCCATGGAAGTAAAGAGGGAATGATGAAGTATAGTTATACCAACACTCTTATATGGGTGGGAAGCATATGTGATGAATGTTGCAATGAGGAGAAGGCTGGAGGCAGTGGAGATGTCATGTCCGAGGTCAATGTGTGGTGTGAATATAATGCAGAGAATTCGGAGTTTGGAAATTAGGAGGAGGTGCGGGATTACCAAAACTATTATCCAGAGACGCTTCTTTTGATTATAATAATAATATTATCCAGAGAGCTGAGGAGGGGTTGTTGAGGTGGTTCGGACATGTGAGAGAATGGAACGAGACAGAATGACTTCGAGAGTGTATAAATCTGTAGTGGAGGAAGGCGGAGTAGGGGTCGGCCTAGGAAAGGATGGAGGGGGAGGGTAAAGGAGGTTTTGTGTGCGAGGGGCTTGGACTTCCAGCAAGCATGTGTGGCGTATTTGATAGGAGTGAATGGAGACAAATGGTTTTAATACTTGACGTGCTGTTGGAGTGTGAGCAAAGTAACATTTATGAAGGGATTCGGGAAACCGGCAGGCCAATTTGAGTCCTGGAGATGGGAAGTCGGTGTCTGCACTCTGAAGGGGGGGTGTTAATGTTGCAGTTTTAAAAACTGTAGTGTAAAGCACCCCTCTGGCAAGACGTGATGGAGTGAATGAATGAAAGTTTTTCTTTTCGGGCCACCCTGCCTTGGGGAATCGGCGATGTTTAATAAAACAAAAATGAACATAAGAAAGGAGGAACATTTTGCAGCAGGGCTGTTGGCCCATATTAGGCAAATTTCACAATCCATCCCATTTAACAGAATATTTGCTCAACCTAATTTTCAATGCTACCCAAGAAAAACTTTGATAATTCTATTTACTCATGTCCGAGTCCCATAAATCCAACCCCTCTCACTCATGAATTTATCCAACCTAAATTTAAAAATTACCCAAGGTCCAAGCTTCAATAACCCTACTGGGGCAGACTGTTCCCTCATCAACACCCTATTTCCAAACCAATACCTTCCTTATCCTTTCTAAATCTAAACTTATCTAACTTGAATCCATTATTGTGGGTTCTCCCCTTGGAGAGATATCCTCAAGACCTTATTTATATCCCCTTTGTTAATACCCATTTTCCACTTGTATACCTCGATCATGTCTCCCTCATTCTCGTCTTACAAGTGAATGAATTTAAGGGTCTTCAATCTTTCTTCATACGGAAGATTTCTAATGCTATTTTAATTTAGTCATTCAACGCTTTTTTCTAATAAATTTATGTCCATTCTATAATATGGAGACCAGAACTGAGCTAATGTTCAGGTGAGGCCTTACTAATTATGTATAAAGCTGTAATATAACCTATACTTCTGTTGCTTACACTTCTTGATATAAATCCCAGTAATCTATTTGCCTTTTACGTCGCTTAGGCATTGCTGTCTTGGTTTAAGGTTGCTGCTTACTATCACCCCCAAGCCCCTTTCTCACAATCTGTATGGCTAAGTTCTACGTTATTTAACTTATAAGTGCTTGGGTTATGGACACCCCGAGCCTTCAGAACCTTCATTTATCTACATTGAACCTGCATCTGCCACTTTTCTGACCACGAATTAAGTTTGTTAAATCTTCCTGTAGTTCTATGACATCTATGTTTGAATCAATTATCCTACCTATCTTCGTGTCGTCGCGAATTTGCTGTATCACTAGTAATTCCTCGTCAAGGTCATTGATATATATTACAGTAGAACGTCATTTAGCCGATAGTTACGTTCCTGAAAAGTCGTGTTAGATAATTTTGGCTTAAATAATTAACAGAACTTATGGGAAAAATAGGGTTATGTGTTTGAGGGGTCCCCAAAAAGCCAAACAAGTTTTTTGACCAACATATCTTGCAAAAATTGAAGGCGAATATGTAATTTTAGTTCATTGTCATGATCTATTACTGCTTAAGACTACAAATGCAATGAAATAATATATTTCTTACCTTAAATTGTGGGAATGATGTTTGTGGATGGTAGGAAGAGTGGATATGGATGGTGTGGCCCTACTGAGCTGAGGTGGATATGTAATTGTAGTGCTTTGTCAGATCTATTACTGCTTAAACTACAAATAAAAAGAAATTAGATTTCTTACCTTAAATTTGGTAATGATGTTTGGGAGGTGGGGAAATGGATATGGATGGGTCCCTATCTGAGGTGGATAAAAGAAGTTCTTGAACTGAATTTATGGTTAAAATGAGGTCTAACTTTTCTCAAGCCTTCCAGTAAATAGTCAAGCCATTCTAAGTAGTCAAGGTCATTAGTAAATAGTAAGCATTGTAGGTCAGTCAAGTCATTCAGTAAGTCAGTCAAGTCATTCAGTAAGTCAGTAAAGTCATTCAGTAAGTCAGTCAAGTCATTCAATAAGTCAGTCAAGTCATTCAGTAAGTCAGCCGTTTTATTCAGTAAGTCAGTCAAGCCCTTCAGTAAGTCAGTCGTCATTCAGTAAGTCATAAGCCCTTCAGTAAGTCAGTCAAGTCATTCAGTAAGTCAGCGGCATTCAGTAAGTCAGTCAAGTCATTCAGTAAGTCAGCCGTCATTCAGTAAGTCAGTCAAGTCATTCAGTAAGTCAGTCAAGTCATTCAGTAAAAGTCCCTTCAGTAGGTCATCAAGTCATTCAGTAGGTCAGTCAAGTCATTCAGTAAGTCAGTCAAGTCATTCAGTAAGTCAGTCAAGTCATTCAGTAAGTCAGTCAAGTCATTCAGTAAGTCAGTCAAGTCATTCAGTAAGTCAGTCAAGTCATTCAGAAGCCCGTCAAGTTATTCAGTAAGTCATAAGTCATTCAGTAAGTCAGTCAAGTCATTCCAGTCAGTCAAGCCATTCAGTCAGTCAGTCAAGTCATTCAGTCAGTCAATCAAGTCATTCTCAGTCAGTCAAGTTAGCCCGTCAGTCAGTCATTCAGTCAGTTTAAGTCAGTCAGTCAGTCAAGTCAGTCATACACAAACATGTTTACATCTTTTATGTGTACAAAAGAACATTTTATTACGGCCCCGGTTATGTCTTGTCTAATATCTTTGTTTTCTTCGTTAATTCAAGATCAAAACACAACCCTCTTTATTTTATTCTTCACAAACACAGCTGGCTTGTAGCCCCGGACTTTTAACGCGTTAAATAGGACAATGGGGGTCCGTGGTGGGTGGGAAGGCGGGTGGTGTTTTGCTGAACCACACCCAGTAGGGTAACAAGACTGCTTGTAGAATTCTTGTTTTTCCTTCCCACAAACTGTAAGTAAGTTTATTCAGGTATACACAGATACCCGTTCGAAGATTATCATACATGGCAGCATAATTGAGAGCCTAGGATAACCCAAAAAGTCAGGTGACAGTATTTCCAGTATTTTTATCCAGGTTCTCTACACATATTTCTATTATGATAATGTATGTCTTACTCCCCCTAATTGTGGTTTTCAGGGGTCGAGCTCAGCCCTGGCCCCGGTATCTGAATAAACTTAGTTTACAGGAAGGAAAAACAACAAATTCCCTTTTCCTCAAAGATGAGGATTCTTAGGCAGGGAAAAAAAATGCGCTCAAAATTTTTCCCCTCCTGCCCCAACCGTGAATATCATTTTTCTTGTAAGATGATAATGTGTCGCAAATTTTTAAATCGTGCAATACCGGGAACGTGCAACATAATCTCGTGCTAAATGACGTTTTTACTGTATAAATAACAACGGGCCTAAGATATCCCCGTGGAACACCACTTTTTTACAAGTCCCCATTTGGATTAACCCCATTTATGCACACTCTTTGCTTCCTATTGGTGAGCCATGACTCGATCCAAAGACTTTTCCCCAATGCCATGAGTTGCCACTTTCTTTAACCCTTAAACGGACCAAACGTATATAAAGGTTTTTCCGCTTTGCGCCCGACCTT
>WNWK01028413.1:0-25409 GCA_009830355.1 Cherax destructor | reverse complement strand
TCCCTGTCCCCCCCGCCCCTTCGACAGTTTCCTCTTCTATCTCCTCGCCCTCTACTTTAGTACAGTCTATAGACTCCCGATCCTTGCTCACTCTTCTTCCATTTCTAATGTAGTCCCACATTCTGCATCTTTGACTTCCGAAACACTGGAAGCTATTGCAGAATATATTTCTGGACAGATGATGGACACTACTCCACCTGAGGTTCCTCATCTCTCTTCTTCGTCTCAATGCCGCCCTTCCTTCACAACATCCTCCTCCTCCTCTGATTACAGGTCTTCCGCTACCTCCACACGTGGACTTTTCTAACCCTAGTCCATAGATTCCTCTCACTTCCACATATCTTTCTCTCCATAAATCATGGCTTATTTGCAGTGGAATATCCGAGGCCTCAGGGGTAACCGGGGTGAGCTTCAGGTGTTGCTCTCTCAGTTTTCCCCTGTTGGGGTCTGTTTGCAAGAACCCAAATTACAATCCACTGTTATCAGGCCCTTTTCAGGCTATTATTTGTTATATTCATCGGATCCTTTTTCCGATGGAACCTTTAACGAAAGTGCTCTTCTTATAAGCACTGGTGTTCCATACCGTCAGCTCTATGTTCCTTCTTCCTTACATTACACTGCAGCCCGTATCCACTTGAATAAGTGGTATACACACTGTTCTTTATATCTCTCCCCTTCGCGGGCAATGTCTATCCCAGATGTTGATTTTCTGGTTTCTTCCTTACCGCACCCCTTCTATTACTTGGCGATTATAACGCACACCATTTTCTCTGGGGAGGGTCGCACTGTGACTCCTGTGGCATTCAGTTGGAGGCATTTCTTGCTTCTCTTCCCCTCCATGTTTTAAATACGGGTACTCCTACCCATTTTGATCCCCGAACTCATTCTTTCTCCTGCATCAATCTTTCCATCTACTCTTCATCTACTGTCCTTGACTTCACCTGGTCTGTCCTCCCGGACTTACATGACAGTGATCATTTCCCAATCATCCTTATAGAAACTTGTATGGGACTGCCCCCTTGTAAGCTGCACTCTGGGCAAGCACTGTTGACACCGACACTCTGAGACACTTCTCTCAGACTTACAAGTGGCTATGGTACAAATTTCTAGCTAATTGCAGTAAGGGAATCCACACTGCCTACACAATACTGGAAGGGGTTTACTTACTTGAATTAAAAGGGTGGCTATGTGTCCTGGTCTTCCTTATATATAACCCCTCCTAACACCATGTGCAGTGGAGAAACTTTGTCTGCAAAAGATGGGGTAATTAGTGTCCTGCCTGCACCTCAGAGTTCCCTGGTTCCTAGGATATCCCTTGAGTAATATATGCAGTAAGTAACACTAGCTTCCAGACTTGAACTTAAGAGACGACGCTGGTACATACCAACACAAAGGCGTCCGTCTGCTTAAGACCCACAGATAACTTCACTAACGTTTCCCCCAGAAAACTGGCCAGATACTGAGAGAAAGAAAGCCTAGTCTTACTGTAATGGGTCTGGATGGAGGCAGATTTCCACGGTACTTCGGGATCTCCTCCAGGGCCCCAGGACAGATGTTGGGTCACGTGGGGGGTGCTGCTTGATCTCAGCATGTCTTGTTCTGTCGAAGTCTGATCTGGTAAATACGTAGGTCACGATTCGTGACCGCCACACTGCCTAGATTCAAGTGTGGGCTGCCAGTTGTCTCTAGCTAACATAACCTAATGCTTGCCTATTCAGGCCTATAACTACCTACATTAGGGTGCTAGAGCTACAGTATTAATATCTAACGTTGCCTTAATAATCCTACTATTAGTTTCGAACTGTACAAACTTGCCTAGGTGGATAAATCTATCAATTAAAATGTACATAATAGTTACCTTTCGTTAGCTCAAATGTGTGTATGTTTTGTTGGGTGTGTGGGTTTATATACTCCAAGGGCCGATCCACGGTATGTTTAAGGCTCCTAACGGCTCACTTACCCTGTGGAACTTTTAGTGACTAAAAAAGTTTCCACAATCCTCAAGTCCCCTCTGTTTTCTCCACCTCCTCATTGCCCACGCTGGCAATTTGACCGGGCGAAATGGGACCTTTACGCACATCTTACTGCCTTTCATGAGGTTCCTACCTCGTCCTCCATTGATGAGGTTTTATATCTCTTTTCGTCCTCCATCTTCACAGCGGCTTCACATTCTATTCCCCAAACCTCGGGCAAGCATCCTCAGAAGTGCTTGCCTTGGTGGTCTCCTGCTTGTGCTCGGACAGTGCGTTTGAAACGCGCTGCATGGGGCAGGTATCGGTATAACAGAACCACAGAGAGACTCCTTGATTTAAAGCAGAAGAGAGCTATTGCTCGCTGTGTCATACGTGATGCTAAACGCACTTGCTGGCGAGATTAAAACATCTCATTGGTCAAAAGAGAGGCATATATAGGCGAATCAAAAGAGGAGAGGGGCAATTAGGTAATCAATATATTCAGTTAAAGAGAAATAAAAAAGGGAATAAGAAAAGCAAAAAGAGACTATGAGGTTAAAGTTGCGAGAGAATCGAAGACTAACCCAAAAGGATTTTTTCAGGTATACAGAAGTAAGATTAGGGACAAGATAGGCCCACTCAAAAGTTACTCAGGTCAGCTCACCGACAGTGATAAGGAAATGTGTAGAATGTTGAACACGTACTTCCTCTCAGTTTTTACACAGGAAGATACTAGCGATATTCCAGAAATAATTATTTATGTAGAACAGGATGATAGTAAACTATGCACGATTAGGGTCACAAGTGACATGGTCCTTAGACAAATAGATAAATTGAAACCTAACAAATCCCCAGGCCCTGATGAACTGTATGAAAGGGTTCTAAAGTAATGTAAAGAGGAGCTTAGCAAACCTATGGCTAATCTTTTCAACATATCACTACAAACTGGCATGGTGCCAGATAAGTGGAAAATGGCAAATGTAATACCTATTTTCAAAGCAGGTGACAGGTCCTTAGCTTCGAACTATAGACCAATAAGCCTAACCTCCATAGTGGGAAAATTTATGAAATCAATAATTGCCGAGGCAATTCGCAGCCATCTTGAAAAGCATAAATTAATCAACGAATCTCAGCACGGTTTTACAAAAGGGCGTTCCTGCCTTACAAATTTAATAACTTTTTTCACTAAGGTGTTTGAAGAGGTAGATCATGGTAATGAATATGATATTGTGTATATGGACTTCAGTAAGGCTTTTGATAGAGTCCCACATCAGAGACTATTGAGGAACATTAAGGCACACGGAATAGGAGGAGAAATTTTTTCCTGGATAGAGGCATGGTTGACAAATAGGCAGCAGAGAGTTTGCATAAATGGGGAGAAATCAGAATGGGGAAGCGTCACGAGCGGTGTTCCACAGGGGTCGGTATTGGGCCCCTTGTTGTTCACAATCTACATAAACGACATAGATGAGGGAATAAATAGCGACATAAGCAAGTTTGCCGATGACACCAAAATAGGCCGTCCAATTCATTCAAATGAGGACATTAGAGCACTCCAGGAAGATTTGAATAGACTGATGCAGTGGTCGGAGAAGTGGCAGATGCAGTTTAATATAGATAAATGCAAAGTTCTAAATATTGGACAGGACAATAACCATGCCACACATAAACTAAATAATGTAGATCTTAATACTACTGATTGCGAAAAGGATTTAGGAGTTCTGGTTAGCAGTAATCTAAAACCAAGACAGCAGTGCATAAGTGTTCGCAATAAAGCGAACAGAATCCTTGGATTCATATCAAGAAGCATAAATATTAGGAGTCCCCAGGTTGTTCTTCAACTCTATATATCCTTGGTTAGGCCTCATCTAGATTATGCTGCACAGTTTTTATCACCGTATTACAGAATGGATATAAATGCTCTGGAAAACGTACAAAGGAGGATGACTAAGTTGATCCCATGTATCAGAAATCTTGCCTATGAGGATAGACTGAGGGCCCTGAATCTGCACTCTCTCGAAAGGCGTAAAATTAGGGAGGATATGATTGAGGTGTATAAATGGAAAACAGAAATAAATAAAGGGGATGTAAATAGCGTGCTAAAAATATCTAGTATTGACAGGACACGCAGCAATGGCTTTAAGTTGGATAAATTCAGATTCAGGAAGGATATAGGAAAGCATTGGTTTGGTAATAGAGTTGTCGATGAGTGGAACAAACTCCCGAGTACAGTTATAGAGGCTAAAACGTTGTGTAGTTTTAAAAATAGGCTAGATAAATATATGAGTGGGTGCTGGTGGGTGTGAGTTGGTCCTGACTAGCTTGTGCTACTTGGTCAGATGCCGTGCTCCTTCCTTAAGAGAATGTAACCTGACCTGGCTGGGTCGGGGCATTGGCTTAAGCCGGTTGGAGACTTGGACCTGCCTCGCATGGGCCAGTAGGCCTGCTGCAGTGTTCCTTCTTTCTTATGTTCTTATTACGTTTCTACTGTCACTTCGGCTTCCTCGATGAGTGCAGTCTGGAAGAAAGTGCGAAATTGAGTGGTAAATTCTCCCCCGACCCGGCTCCTGTTCTTCAGGTTGCTGGTGTCGATATAGCACACCCTCTTGCCGTTGCCACTGAAATTGGTAATCATCTCGTCCGCATTTCACAGGGGCTCCATCTATGCCCCTCGTTCCTTTCTTCTAAGTCTGCCAGCGAGTTAAAGCCCTTAGATTTTTCTTATCTTAGAGAAGAATCCTATTATTATTATTATAATCAAATAGAAGCGCTAAACCACAGGGGTTATACAGCGCTGCAGGTTATTGTAGGATGCAGGGAGAGTGGGTTGTAAGAGGGAGATGGATGATTAGTAGGGTATGGATTATTATTATTATAATCAAATAGAAGCGCTAAAGCACAGGGGTTATACAGCAGTAGGGTATGGAGTGCAGCATGACGGTGGATAGTGCAGGGATAGAGGGTAGCAAGAGATCGAGGTAGAAGGGACTGAGGGAGGTGCTAGAGGTATAATCTTCAGAGTTTGTGTAGTAAGTCAGTTTCTGTCAAAAAGTCAACAAGAGAGTCAGGATTAAAGGAGGGTCCATCTGCAAGAAGGGAAGAAGAATCCTATAATGTGCCTTTTACCCTTCAGGAACTGGAGGCAACACACTCTGCTTGCCGATCATCGGCAGCTGGGCCAGACGGCATACATATTCGTATGCTACAGCATTTACATCAGTCTGCTCTTACTGTCCTCTTACGACTCTTTAATCTCATATGGTCGCAAGGAGTTCTTCCCCAGCTGTGGAAGTCTGCTATTGTTCTCCCTTTTCGAAAACCGGGTGCTACGGGACGTGGTCCCTCTCACTACCGTCCCATCGCTCTTACCAGTGCAATTTGATGGAACGTCTAGTTAATAGACGTTTGATGTGGTATTTAGAGACTCACAATAGTCTCTCCCCTAGTCAGTATGGCTTCCGTAAGGGCCGTTCTGCCATTGACCCCTTGCTGCGCTTGGATACGTATATTCGTAATGCCTTTGCGAATAACCATTCGGTTATCGCTATCTTTTTCGACCTTGAGAAGGCTTATGACACAACTTGGAGATATAATATCTTGGCCCAGGCCCACTCCTTAGGCCTCCGAGGCAACCTACCATTCTTTCTTAAGGTCTTCTTAACTGACAGACATTTCCGGGTCCGGGTTAGTAATGAACTCTCCCCGGAATTTGTCCCCCAGGGATGTGTTCTGAGCACAACACTTTTTCTGCTTGCTATAAATAATCTGGCATCTTTTCTCCCATCCAATATTTGGTCATCGCTCTATGTGGATGACTTTGCTATAGCTTGTGCAGGTGCTGACTGTCACCTCATTGCAGTTTCCCTCCAGCATGCCATCAACCGGGTTTCTGATTGGGCCACCACTCACGGGTTTAAATTTTCTAGTGGCAAAACTCATCAAATTACGTTCACTAGACGTTCAGTGGTCTCTGATCATCCATTGTACCTATACGGCTCACGTATCCCAGAACGTGATACAGTCAGGTTTCTCGGCCTCCTGTTTGACCGCAGATTGTCCTGGAAACCTCACATTACCTCTCTGAAGGCGACTTGTCATAGCCGGCTGAACCTCCTTAAAACCCTCGCACATCTTTCATGGGGGGCTGATCGTAGAACTCTAATTCGCCTACATTCGGTCCTAATTTTATCGAAACTCGATTATGGTGACCAGATATATTCGGCAGCTTCTCCTGCCACTCTTTCCAGCCTTAATCCCATCCATCACCAGGGATTACGCTTATGCCTTGGTGCTTTTCGTTCTTCCCCGGTTGAGAGCCCCTATGTAGAAGCGAACATTCCATCCTTGTCCGATCGTCGTGATGCACATTGCATTCGCTATTATGTTCGCTCTCATGACCTCCGCAATCCTTCCATGTATAGGATTGTCACAGATGTTAGTAGACGCTCGTTATTTGTTCATCGCCCCTGTTTACTTCGTCCCTTTTCTCTTCGTCTGCATTCACTCTTGTCTTCCCTTCAGCTTCCGCCTTTATATGTTCATGTGGCTTCACCCTTTCCTCTACCCCCTTGGGAAGTTCCTGCTGTCCGTGTCTGTTCTATTCCTCTACCTTGCGCGAAAGCCCAACTACCTATGGCAACTTCTCGCTCTTTCTTTCTAGACCATTTCCGTTCTCATTCCCATGCCATCGCAGTATACACCGATGGTTCAAAGTCATCTGACGGCGTCGGATTCGCAGCAGTTTTTCCGGACAGCGTCGTACGAGGGCATCTATTACCCACGGGTAGCATATTTACGGCTGAATTGTATGCCATTCTTGTGGCACTTATCCGTATTGCATCTATGTCTGTATCACCATTTGTTGTCGTTTCAGACTCCCTTAGTGCTTTACAGGCTATCCGTAAAATTGATACACCTCACCCCCTAGTTCTTCGTATCCACCTTTGGTTACGCCGTATCTTTAGCAAGCATAAAGATATTGTCTTTTGTTGGGTCCCTGGTCATGTTGACGTACAGGGCAATGAACAGGCAGACACTGCTGCGCGGTCAGCAGTACATGACCTTCCAGTTTCATATAGAGGTGTTCCTTTCACGGACTATTTTGCGGTCATTGCTACCCACCTTCGCACCCGTTGGCAACAACGCTGGTCTGACCTGCTGAATAACAAACTTCATTCTATTAAACCGGTTATAGGTTTCTGGCCTTCTTCTTGTCACCAATGTCGAGGTTGGGAGACTACACTCTCCCGTCTTCGCATCGGCCACACTCGTCTGACTCACGGGTATCTCATGGAGAGGCTCCCTGCCCCTCTCTGTGAGCATTGTCAGGTTCCAGTGTCTGTTCGACATATCCTGTTGGACTGCCCACTCTATCAACGAGCACGCAGAATTTACCTCCAACGACGTCTTCGCTCTGCGGCCCTTTCTTTACCTTCCCTTCTTGCAGATGGCCCCTCCTTTAATCCTGACTCTCTCATTGACTTTTTGACAGAAACTGACTTACTACACAAACTCTGAAGTTTATACCTCTAGCACCTCCCTCAGTCCCTTCTACCTCGATCTCTTGCTACCCTCCTCCCCTGCACTATCCACCGTCATCTTGCACTCCATACCCTACTAATCGTCCATCTCCCTCTTACAACCCACTCTCCCTGCATCCTACAATAACCTGCAGCGCTGTATAACCCCTGTGGTTTAGCGCTTCTATTTGATTATAATAATACACAAACTCTGAAGATTATACCTCTAGCACCTCCCTCAGTCCCTTCTACCTCGATCTCTTGCTACCCTCTATCCCTGCACTATCCACCGTCATGCTGCACTCCATACCCTACTAATCATCCATCTCCCTCTTACATTATTATTATTATAATCAAATAGAAGCGCTAAACCACAGGGGTTATACAGCGCTGCAGGTCTCCCTCTTACAACCCACTCTCCCTGCATCCTACAATAACCTGCAGCGCTGTATAACACCTGTGGTTTAGCGCTTCTATTTGATTATAATAATAATAATGTTCACCAAGATGAACTGCTTCAAATTTTCAAAATCAGCGACACCACTTGCCTTGTACCACTTTGTAAAAGCCCTGGTCTGATGTGTCACAAAGTCAACGTAAGACTGACCCAACTGCCTTCTGCCGAGTTTGAATTCTTTCCTATACTTGGCAGGAATACATTGTAAGCCCCAAGAACAGTTTTTTTTACAATGCGATAGTTACCAAAGTCATCATTTCCCAAGATGGAAGTAAATTCTTGTGCCTTACCAAACAACGCAGTATGCACCAGTGACGCCCAATGAACCTCAGGCCACCCTAAAGCTCGAGCCTGGTTTTCAAATGCTTCGAAAAACTATTTAGGCTCTGCTTCAACAAAACTAGGAACAAACTGTACTGCCCTTTGCAAATTGAAGTCATCTACAGTCTGATGGAATTGCCTCCTCTCCTTCTATCAAACTACTCCTTAGCAAATGCACGCTGTTCTCTAGTTTGTTCAAGTGTGAGTCTGGCTAGTTCAAGCGCCAATGAACCAGATTCACCTGCCGATAACCCCACACCTGCGACTTGCTGGATTTGCTCAGGAGTTTTGTCTCTCCCATTTTGTAGAAACCTTAATGACCTACGGTTAACAGCTCCTGTAGAGGGAGAAACATGAGACTGATATGCCATAGTTTCAGTTTGTAGTTTACTCCTTATAATATCACGCAGCTGCACAGCAGTAAGGGTACACTGGTATTCAACACCAATAGAACGAGCGATACGCCAACAACGCTGTAGAGAGAGTTTAGGCAACTTTTGTAGAGTGAACTCAGACACTAACCGTCTGACTCGAATAGGTGGCATTAACCCTCAACTTAACACGCTGTAATGCAAATGCATGGTACGACTGCAGGCTACTCACACGATAGCAGAGCTGACACGCAATAGCAAAGCCAATATGCGCGCACACAATAGCAAAGCCAATATGCGCGCACACAATAGCAAGGCTGACACGCAATAACAAATCAAATTGCAGATACTCACAATAGCAGGCTGACCATAGCGAAGCGAATGCAAAGAAGACACACAAAATTCGTGAAGAGTTGGCAAAGCAAAAGCAATGCCAGATAGCAAGCTATCTAGATACAAGACTAGCTCCTGCTCGAAATTTCAACTCTAGGCTCAACTCCTGCTCTAAGTCTCCAAATTTAGCTCCGGGACAGGCTACCCATATTACAACCTCAGGTTCAATGGCCTGTTATCCTGAGTGTAAAAGGGAGCTTGGAGCAAAGAAACACAGTAGAAAATGCTTTGAATTTGTATTTCCTTCACCAAGCAGTTAGATTAATATATAAGACTTTTGTCTTTTCCTTCACCAAAACAAACTTCATTCTATTAAACTGGTTATAGGTTTCTGGCCTTCTTGTCACCAATGTCTAGGTTAGGAGACTACACTCTCCCGTCTTCGCATCGGCCACACTCGTCTTACTCACGGGTGTCTCATGGAGAGGCTCCCTGCCCCTCTCTGTGAGCATTGTCAGGTTCCAGTGTCTGTTCGCCATATTCTGTTGGACTGCCCACTATCAACGAGTACGCAGAATTTACCTTCCCTTCTTGCTGATGGACCCTCCTTTTAATCTTGACTCTCTCGTTGACATTTTGACAGAAACTGACTTACTACACAAACTCTGAAGATTATACCTCTAGCACCTCCCTCAGTCCCTCCCTTCTACCTTGATCTCTTGCTACCCTCTATCCCTTTACTATCCACTGTCCTGCTGCACTCCATACCCTACTAATCATCCATCTCCCTCTTACAATTCATTCTCCCTGCATCCTATCCTAACCAGCAATGCTGTATAACCCCTGTGGTTTAGTGTTTCTTTTGATTATAATAATAATAATCTAGCAAACACAAAGATATTGTTTTTTGCTGGGTCCCTGGTCATGTTGATGTACAGAGCAATGAACAGGCACACACTGCTGTGCTGTCAGCAGTACATGACCTTCCAGTTTCATATAGAGGTGTTCCATTCACGGACTATATCTCAGTCCTTGCTACCCACCTTTGCACCCGTTGGCAACAACACTGGTCTAACCTGCTAAATAACAAACTTCATTCTATTAAACCGAGTACAGTGGACCCCGCTATTCGAACGGCTCGGCAATAGAACATATCGTCATTAGAAAAAGAAAATCGATATCGCCATGCAAACAAAATATCACGATTCGAGCAAGTGCGTCCATCACCTGTCCACCCAGGCGCTTGGAGAGCCAGTCCCGCGTTGTTTACACTCGAGAGAACAATACCCTGCACGCTCATCCAGACATTTCACACTTAAATTATAATTGTTTGTTCATTAAGTGTGAGGCAGTGGTGATTGGTGGTTGAGGCAGTGGTGGTAGAGGCAGTGGCGAGTAAACAAGATTAAATGAAGGTTTGGGAGTTTTGTAAACAAACCAGTTGTTGCTGTTACCAGCCTGACACGTATGATTTCTGTTCACTCCTTGAAGCTGACGAAGTGATCTAATGCAGTTAGCATTACAAACTCAGTTTTCTCTTATACTAACACGTCTGAAGGAGGAAAGAATGGGAAGATGTTTTCATAGCTGTAGCAAGAATACCCGCAACCACTGTCCTCCCCAGCCACCACATTCATAATGACATACATATTTTATTCATTCTAGTGTGTATATCAGGTTTTTATGTTATTTATATTGTTTATGTCGTATTACATGAATTGTGATAGATAAATAAGCTGTCAAGTTGATAATAGCTTCATAGTGAAGTACTATTTTGTCATGCCTCCTGACAGCAGGAACGGATTAATTGTATTTCCATTATTTCTTATGGGAAAAAATAAATCGCCACTCGAACATTTCGCGTTGAGAACTAGCTCCTGCAACGGATTAAGTTCAAATAGCGAGGGTCCACTTAGGTTTTTGGCCTTCTTGTCACCAATGTCGAGGTTGAGAGACTACACACTCCTGTCTTCGCATCGGCCACACTTGTCTTACTCATGGGTATCTCATGGAGAGGCTCCCTGTCCCTCTCTGTGAGCATTGTCAGGTTCCAGTATCTGTTGGACTGCCCACTCTATCAACGAGCACGCAGAATTTACCTTTAACGGCGTCTTCGCTCTGCGGCCCTTTCTTTACCTTTTCTTCTTGCTGATGGACCCTCCTTTAATTCCGACTCTCTCGTTGACTTTTTGACAAACTGACTTGCTACACAAACTCTGAAGATTATACCTCTAGCACCTCCCCCAGTACCTTCTACCTCGATCTCTTGCTACCCTCTATCCCTGCACTATTCACTGTCCTGCTGCACTCCATACCCTACTAATCATCCATCTCCCTCTTACAACCCATTCTCCCTGCATCCTGCAATAACCTGCAGCGCTGTATGACCCCTGTGGTTTAGCGCTTCTATTTTATTATAATAATAATAATAATAATAATAATAATAATATACATCACATCTATGTAGACCTGTAGTCTGAGACAATCCTCACTGTTGACACCCCCCAAATTGAAACATGCTTGTGTTGGTATCTTTGAAAAATTTAAAAAATGTTTGCTTGTACATAGAGTAAAAGAGGGGTGAGGGAGTGCAAAAGAGCAAATGATAGTAGGTGAGGAGTTAGTAGATGGGGAGTTGGAGGTACAGTGGACCCCCGCCTAACGAGCAAAATTCATTCCAGAAGCCTGCTCAAGTGCCATTACCGAACGAATTTACTTCCTTAAGAAATAATGTCATGTAGGTTAGTATATTTCAGACCCCCAAAAATACACTTCCACAAGCACTTACAATATTATACTTACATAATTGTACGATTTCCAGGGTGCTCGTTAGGCGGGGGTCCACTGTATTTGGAAGATGGCGTTGATGAAGAGAGGGAGGCGGTGATTTCATGTATTGGCCAGGGAGGTATAACATCTGTTAGGTGTGAAGAAGAGCCAGATGTGAGTGTGGCGGAGGTGCGTGAGGCATTCGATAGAATGACTGGGTAAAGCAACTGGAACAGATGGAATCATGACAAATGTTAAAAGCAGGTGGGGATATGGAGTGGTTGTAATTTTGTTCAATAAATGTATGAAAGGAGAAGGTACCGAGGTACTGGCAGAAAACATGCATAGTTCTTTTATATAAAGGGAAGGGGGACAAAAGCGTGTAAAAATTATAGGGAAATATACCTGGTAGTGTATGTAGGTTTATTGAAAGAATTAGAGGTAAAGATGGAGAGCAGGATTGCAGATGAACAAGGAGGCTTTAGAATGGGTAGGGGATGTGTTGACCAAGTGAAGAATATAAGTGAACAATATATATATGAAGGTAGGGAAGTTTTTGTTGCTTTTAGGGATTTAGAAGACTTAGGATAGGGAAGCAATGTGGCAGATGTTGCAAGTGTATGGAATAGATGGCAGGTTTTTGAGGATAGTGAGGCTCAGGTTAGGGTGTGTAGGAGAGAGGGTGATTACTTTCCAGTAACAGGTCTTAGACAGGGATGTGTAATGGCAGCATGGTTGCTCAACATATTTATAGAAGAGGTAAAGAAAATGCTAGGGTGTAGGGGAGAGGGGGTGGGATTACATTATGAGAATTCAAATACAAAATGGGAGTTGACAGTTCCTTTTTGCTGATGATACTGTGCTTTTGGGAGATTCTGGGAAGACATTGCAAAGGTTAGTGGACGAGTTTGGGAGGGTGTGTAAAGGAAGAAAGTTGAAAGTGAACATAGATAAGAGTAAGGTGATGAGGGTATCAAATAATTTAGATAAGGAAAATTTTTCATAATACATTGTAGAGTGTGTGGAAGTGAATGTATTCAGATATCTGGGAGTACACTTTTCTTCAGATGGATTTATGAAGGATGAAGTAAACTGTAGAATTGATGAAGAAAAATAAGGTGGGTGGTGTATTGAGGTATCTCTGGAGACAAAGAAGGGAATGTATGAGAGTATAGTGATACCAACACTTCTATATGGGTGTGAAGCAAGGATTGTGAATGTTCCAACAAGGATTATGCTGGAGGCAGTGAAGACATCGTGTCTAAGGTAATATGTGGTGTAAATATGCAGAGAATTCGTAGTGTGGAAATTAGGTGTGGAGTTACTAAAAGTTTTATTCAGGGGACTGAGAAGGGAGGTTGTTGAGGTGGTTTGGTTATTTAGAGAGGATGGAGCAAAATAGGATGACTTAGAGGGTGTATAAATCTGTAATGGAGGGGTAAGGGTTGTCCTAGGAAAGGATGGATGAGGGGGGTAAAAGAGGTTTTTGTGTGCAAGGGGCTTGAACATAAAGCAGGCATGTGTGAGCATGTTAGGAGTGGAGACGAATGGTTTCTTTAAAGGAGGCGTTTAGGATATTTGCTGTTTGGAGTGTCATCTGAACTGCCATATCTGTGCACCTCTACAAAGACAATGATTATGTGAATGATGGTGAAAGTGTTTTTCTTCTTTTTTGGGTCTCTGTGTTCAGATATTTGGGAGTTGACTTGTCAGCAAATGGGTTTATGAAGGATGAGGTTAACCATAGAATTGATGAAGGAAAAAAGGTGAGTGGTGCGTTGAGGTATCTGTGGAGACAAAAAACGTTATCTATGGAGGCAAAGAAGGGAATGTATGAAAGTATAGTGATACCAACACACTTATATGGGTGTGAAGCTTGGGTTGTAAATGCTGCAGCAAGGAGGTGGCTGGAGGCAGTGGAGATGTCCTGTCTAAGGGCAATGTGTGATGTAAATATTATGCAGAGAATTCGGAGTGTGGAAATTAGGAGGTGGTGTGGAGTTACTAAAAGTATGTCAGAGGGCTAAATAGGGATTGTTGATGTGGTTTGGTCATTTAAAGAGAATGGATCAAAGTAGAATGACTTGGAGAGCGTATAAATCTGTAGGGGAAGGAAGGGGGTCGTCCTCAAAAAGGTTGGAGGGAGGGGGTAAAGGTTTTGTGGGCGATGGGCTTGGACTTCCAGTAAACGTGTGTGAGCGTGTTAGGAGTGAATGGAGACGAATGGTTTTTGGGACCTGACGAGCTGTTGGAGTGTGAGCAGGGTAATATTTAGTGAAGGGATTCAGGAAAACCGGTTATATTGTGTTCAGCAACTCACTAAATGACAGCAAGGTAGAAAATGCAGAAATATTTTTCACTCCAGCAGAAGGCTGCGCAGACCACCTAACCGACATTAGTACAAATCCCATTGATTTCAAAAAAGAAATGGGCAACATGCCCACTCACTCAGCACCTGGACCAGATTCATGGAATGCTTTATTTATAAAGCAGTGCAAAGTACCATTAGCAAGAGCCCTTAGTATTCTGTGGAGAAAGAGCTTAGATCTAGGTGAAATTTCAGAGGCCTTAAAGAGTGCAGACATAGCTCCTTTGCATAAGGGAGGTAGTAGAGCACTAGCTAAAAATTACAGACCAGTAGCTCTCACTTCTCACATCATAAAAATCTTTGAAAGAGTGATGAGACGGCAGATTACAAAGTTCATGGACCAGCACAACCAACATAACCCGAACCAGCATGGCTTTAGAGCGGGACGATCATGCCTGTCACAGCTGCTGAACCATTATGACAGAATTACGGAGGCATTGGAGGATGACCAAAACGCAGATGTGATTTACACAGATTTTGCAAAGGCGTTTGACAAATGCGATCATGGAGTGATAGCGCACAAAATGAGGGCCATAGGCATTACGGGGAAGGTAGGCAGATGGATTTTTGAGTTCCTAACACACAGAACACAAAGTAGTAGTGAACAGGGCAAGATCCAGCATCAGCGAGGTCAAAAGCTCAGTGCCCCAAGGCACTGTCCTGGCACCTCTGCTGTTTCTCATCCTCATAGCAGACGTAGATAAAACACCCAGCACACTTTTGTATCATCATTTGCAGATGACACTAAAATAAGCATGAAAGTCACTACGGTAGAGGACACTGAAAAATTACAGGAGGACATAAGCAGGGTCTTCCAATGGGCAGTGGAGAACAACATGACGTTCAATGGTGATAAGTTTCAGCTGCTTAGGTATGGAAAAAATGAAGAACTCAAAAGGAACACTATATACAAAACGCAAGAGGTCACCACATAGAACGAAAGGAACACGTAAAGGACTTGGGAATAATTATGTCTGCTGATCTGTCGTTTAAAGACCATAACAAGACAAAGATCACAACAGCCAGGAAGATGACGGGGTGGGTATTGAGAACTTTCAAAACAAGGGAAATAATGCCGATGGTGACACTATTCAAATCGCTAGTGCTCCCCACTTAGAATACTGCTCAGTGCTGACGGCCCGTTCAGGGCAGGAGAAATAGCAGAGCTGGAACAAATCCAGAGATCGTTTACGGCTCACATTGAGCCATTGAAACATCTAAATTATTGGGAACGCCTTCAAGTCTTGAACATGTACTCATTGAGCGGAGAGAGAGAGATACATGATAAAATATACATGGAAAGTACTTGAGGGCCTGGTCCCAAATCTGCACACTGCCATAACAACATACTGGAGTGAGAGATATGGGAGAAAGTGTAAAATAAACCCAGTGAGGAGCAGGGGTGCGGTGGGGTCAATACGGGAGCACTGTATTAACATCCGGGGTCCCAGACTATTCAACATCTTACCAGAAGATATCCGAAACACGGCTGGAACCAGTGTAGAAGCCTTCAAGAGGAAACTGGACAAATATCTTCATCGGGTGCCAGATCAACCAGGCTGTGATGGATATGTGGGGCAGCGGGCCTCCAGCAGCAACAGCCTGGTTGACCAGGCAAGCACCAGACGAGCCTGGCCCATGGCCGGGCTCAGAGAGTAGATACTCTCGAAACTCTTCAAAGGTATATCAAAGGTAGCCAGACTTGAGTCCTGGAAATGGGAAGTACAATGCCTGCACTTTAAAGGAGGGGTCTGGGATAGTGACAGTTTGGAGGGACTATTCTAAACTGTAGTATCTGAGTGCCTCTGCAAAGACAGTGATTATGTATGAGTGAGGTGAAAGTGTTGAATAATGATGAAAGTATTTTCTTTTTGGGTCACCCTGCCTCGGTGAGAGACGGCCGACTTGTTGAAAAAAAAAAAGTATTATAATAATTATTAGTAGTAGTAGTTTAGGGAACTGGAGCACAGATCCAATTCCCTAGATCAAGAGCAAGAGTCCCTCACCAGCGTCAAGGAACCTCCCTTGAGAAACGCTCGCATCCTCAAATTTTGCTCGTATCCATAAGCAAAAAATCAACTGAGCGACTTCTCATATCTTGAAAAACTTGCATGGTGGAGCAATCGTAAGCCGAGGTTCCACTGTAATCTATTTAAAAGTCAACATAGAAAATATAGATTTTCATCTTATCCATGGGAAAGCGCTAAACCCATATGGGTCATACAGCACCAGGAAGACATTCAGGTTCGATTCGAGGAATAGAAGGATAAGTAAATTCCTTAGATCGAAAGCCCCCTCGCCAGCATCACCGTACCTTCATTGAGGGAAGAAAGGAGGAAGTGATGTGTTGGCACATGATTAGTAAGAATGTACAGTAGACTGTCATTTAACACGAGTTTATCTGGCACGATTTGGGTATAGAACGATTGAAGAATTGCGGCACATTTTTATGTAACACTACGTAAAATTAACTTTACACGGTTAGCAGAAGGGGAAAAATTTTTGAGCGGGCAGTTGCCCGCGGTGGGTTACGCCACTGAGTCAATGGGGTAGACCTGCCGCCACCACCATCCCAGCATTCATACTTCATACGTGTACAGTCCCTCTTCTCTGCTACAACTTGTGATTGTGAATTGTGTCTTGATCTTTTAATTACTATATCTTGTATCTGCCAAGCAATCATGACACCAATGAGTGTTGCTCAAAGAAGCAAGAAAAGGTACAAGTACTTAAGTCTTAGAATTAACGAAGAAAACAAGGATATTAGAAAAGACATAACCTGGGGTCGTAATGAAGTGTTACTTTTTACACATAAAAAGAGGTAAACATAAGTTTGTGTGACTGACTTGACTGAATCGCTTGCCTGACTTACTGAATGACTTAAAAGTTAGACACTCGGTACAACCATCGACTTCAGTATCAGAACCTCTACCATCCACCTCAGCCCAGTAGGGCCACAGCATAACTCTCCACTCTCTTCACAATCATCCACAAACACCAGCACCCACAATTTAAGGTAAGAAATACTATTATTTCTATTACATTTGTAAACTTAAGCAGTAAAAACATAATACATCACAAAAATGAACTACAATTACATATAAACTTTTATTTTTGTAAGATGAGGAGGCCTAAAAAAAGTTATTTGGCTTTTTTTGGGGCTCTCAGGAACGTAATCCTATTTTTCCCATAAGTTCTTCAGTTCATCTAACACGGCATTTTCAGGAACGTAACTATCATGTTAAATGACGGTCTACTGTACTATCAGCTGCACATACTGCACAGTCAGATTAATGTCACAAAAAACAAAACTTGTATAAAGAGGAAGAGCATTTAATTTTTATTTAGCATCAACTGGCGTACTTCAATGAAACTGAAGATTACTGAATTCCAGACAAGTTAATACCTTTATAAGAATTCATTTATTTTAAGAATGTCACTACCTATTTACAGTTAATTAACATTACAGACAATACACCTAAAATGTAATATTTTACCTTTAACCTGAAGACCCAAACAGCCTCAAATTTGAGACACTCAACATTTAAAACCCTATATTCTGATAATATAAGCAATTTAAGACATATTTATTTGTGTTCATTTGTGTTTATTTATTTTAGGCCCTCTAAATACCCTCTATGGCAGAATCAAATATGAGGCACACCTGGCCTGGTAAAGGGTTAATGAAGAGCAAACAGCCTTACAAGTAGTTCACACAAAAAACTTGTAAAACACCTTGATTTGCTTCTTACATCAAAGTATATAGAGTAAACTGATTTCACTTTTTACAATCCTTTGTTTAATTAAATGGGGCTGGACTTAAAGCCCCGAGCAGCATAATCAGCACCTTCCTTCCTATCTGACACCAAGGGATATCTAGGATCACCAGGAGTAACCATCTCTCTGCTGTGTATAACTCGCCAGCCACCTTTACGTGTCCAGTCCTGTGGAAATGAATTAAAATAGTTCTCAATAAAATAATTTACCCACTGTTTAATAGTAAGAGAATGAACTCAAATTGCCTAATCATTATATTCATGAGGAAGCGCTAAATCTGTAAGGATTTAGGGGAATGGAAGGTAATCAAGTTTGATTTAATAAGAAAATCTCCAATTTCTTAGGTAAAGAGCCCTTCATCAACATTAAAACACCTTTCTTGAAGAGAATTTCCCTTTTAAATGTAAAGCTAGTACAGTGGACCCTCGGTTTTTGTACCACTCCCAACTCGAACAATTATGTATGTGTATTTTTGGGGGTTTGAAACAACTAATCTAATTTACATTCGTCCTTATGGGAACAAATTCGTTCGGTAACGCCCCTCGAACAGCATTCTGGAAAGAATTAGACAAAAACCGAGGGTCCACTGTACATAAAAATAACACATTTTCATTTCAATATGTCAGATTTTTAGTGTTAAATATAAATTTCTGAACAAGTTTTCCTCAAATGCTATTTTCTTCTATTTGAAATTTTACCCTTTAATGTTTCAAGGCCCCACTAGGGGCCCACATCTGAAAGGTTCCAGAACCTAATCAGGACAAAATTATTGACATTTTCTCTACCCAATAAGGAAACTCTTCAGCCTCAAGTAACCAATCAAAGCCCTAACTACTTCCCAAAGGGACTTCAAGGGGGGTTCCTTGGCGTGGTGAAAAGGCTCTTGGTCTGAGGAATTAGACCTTTTGGTCTCCTTCCTCAGACTGAACCTAATTACCCCCCAATTCCCCCTTCCCTATCCCATTTTCCCTTTACTCCTCCTCCACATCCCTCCCTTATTCCTTCCTATTTTCAGCCTTTGGGATTCTTCCCACAGGCATTCTAGTTCCTAGGTAGAGGGAAGGGTACAAGGGTCCATTCCATTGAGGTCCTTGGTGGCAGTGCAGTTTACCATGGAATCTGGATCACCTGGAGGTGTCCCGATCCCTCTCCGGTCTCCTAGGGCTGGCTTTGGGTGTCTTTCGGGTGACGGGTGTATCTCTGGAGGCTGCCTGTCTGATTCCAGGGGATGGTGGCTGAAGGAGGTATGCTTTGTGGCGAGTGTCCGGTCACCCTCTCTTTTGTCCACAGAGGTGGCTCGGCAGATGTGAGGTTGGTATCCCGGATTGCTGGTTTACTAGCATGAAGGGTAGGGTATGGCACGGGTTCCATGCTGCATCTGCACTACTTGCGGTGCTGTGGTCCTCTTGGGTGCGGAGGGGGATTTACAGCCCTTTTTTTGCCTCCTACAAGCTATTCCCCCACATTCACCCCCCCCTTTTTTTCTACAAAACAAGAAAGAAGTGACATAACCATGGAGTCCCAAATCCATGAACCTGCTCCCCCCGGGCCCCTTACTGATATCGCACCATGCCTCGTTATTTGACCACTTTTTGGACATTTCTAATGCCCCCGTACCTCTTGCTGGTGCCGTTTCATCACCCACTTTGAGTACCGGGGTTTCAACTGACTCCTTTGATACGTCTGACCTTCACTTTTCTTTGACTATGCTTCCGGCTTCACCCTCTATGGTGTGGCAATTTTCGGATCGCCTACCCATTCCACGTCGGACCAACTCCGGTCCTACACCTACACACCCAAGACCTTTACCTGATGATACTTCTTCGCTTCCTTCTCATTCTATTCAGAAAAGACCGGCACATCACACACTCCCTTTACACGCTACATTTCAAAATACACAATGGACTAAGTTTTTTACTCTATGACCAACTTCCTCTACTTCTTATCTTTCTGTCCATAGTATTGCCAAGGAACTTCTACACCATGTTGGTAGAGATATATCCTTTCATGCTTTCAAGAGCAGTACACACATCACTGTCCAGAATGCTAACCAAGCTCATGATCTTTCTCTCCTTACAACTATCGATACTATTCCTGTAACTATTGAAAAATATTATTCCCTCAATTCTTGCAGTGGTACTGTCATTCTATCCCATACCATTGTCCAATAGAATTTCCAGACGTGGTGATGACATTCTGGAACAGCTAGAACTCCAAGACCTCCCAATCCTCAAAGTAGACACTTATGTCCTCCCTGCCTGCAGGCAGGGAGGACGGAAGCTCACTGCCATGAGCTTCCGTCCTCTGTATATATTGCGGGACACTGTTTACAAATTCAAAATGTGATCCCTACACCGCAACAGTAAAAATTCCTGGCATTTTGGTCATCCAGCAAAATATTGCCGGTCCATGGCTGAATGCCTAGTCTGTGGTGCCGATGACCATACCAATACGTCTTGTAGTCTACCTCCCTCTTGCCTTAATTGTCACAAGGCTCGCCCATCTTACTCTTGCCAAGTTTACTTAAATGAGCATGAAATCCATTGTCTCAGAGGCAGGCCTCCCATATAATAATAATAATAATAATAATAATAATAATAATAATAATAATAATACTTTATTGAGACATGGTACAATGATACATGGTTGGGTAGACAAGATACATAGTTATTGATGAGATGTACATGCCAAAAGCCCCTAATATGCTGTGCATTGCGGGCATTCTTAGGACTACTTAAATTATAGACTACATGGTAAAAAGTTATGGTTGATAATTTATAAATAAGTATAATTGTGTATCTAAGTTATAAAGTTTGATTATAAGTTGAACATATCAATTAGTTGCAGCAATGCAACCAATTGAGTGAGATAACAATTTAAAACATATCAATTAATTGCAGCAATGCAACTAATTGAGTGAGATAACAATTTAAAACAATTAATTGCATTGCAGTTACAGTTTAAGTGGTCATTATAATGTAAATGTTATGGAAATAGTTAGCTTAGTATATATTATTCATAACAGGTTTTTACATTTAAGTGATTAGTCAGGTTTTTACAGTAAGTGATTTTTCTGCTTTGTTGAGAATGTTTGATATTGAGCACTTAGGTTTGGGTGAGAAGGTGGTTTTTTAGCATCGTTTTGAATTGGGGTAAAGGCAGGGTTTCTTTGGCTATGACAAGTAATGAATTCCAAATTTTAGTTCCTTTTATATGCATTGAGTTTTTACAGTGTTAGATGGACACGGGGAACATCGAGGAGTGATCTGTGTCTAGTGTTATGGTCATGTGTCCTATGGCAGTCTCTCATCTACGCCTCCAAGAGAAACTTCCCAGTATTTCTTATTCTCAAGTTACTGAATGTCCCCCCACCTCTGGGGTCCCAACTTCTGCAGCCTCCTCTGTGGTCACCCCTTCCACAGTCACCTCTGTCTCTAATTCTTTTGCTGTCCTGGACTCAGAGGTCCCTACCTTGGCACCTCATTCTGTTCTCACCTCTTCCTCTTCTCACTCAAGTTTGTGTGTGTACAAGACCTCATATAGCACCTACTCCCCATCGCCCCTCCCCTTCTCCGAAGTCCAAAACATCCCCATTGTTAGAATTTCCTTTTACCCCTCCTTCCCTTCTGCAACCTGCTCATTTTTCCTTCCCAGTCTCTACCTGGTTCTTCACCTCTAACTGGCTCTGTTACGAGTGTGGAGGTTCATCCTCCTCGTACAGTACCTTCTTTCCCTGCCCTCTCCCTCTACCCTTTCATCCCCCCCCTACTTTGGTACAGTCCATCATCTCCTCGATCTTTACTCACCCTCCTTCTTCCATCTCCAATACTGTACCACATAAAACGTCCTTGTCCTCTGAAACATTTGAAGCTATCTCAGAATATCTTGAGGAGACTAGACCATTGATGGACACCGATCCACCTCCTGTTCCTCCTCTTCACTCTTCTCCGTCTGCACAACTCCTTTCTTCACAACATCCCAATCCTTCGCTGCTTAAAAGTTTTCCGCTACCTCCACATGTGGACTTTTCTAACCCTACTAGTCCGTAGATACCTCTACCTTCAGATTTCTTGTATCTTTCTCTTCGCAAATCATAGCTTATTTACAGTGGAATATCCACGGCCTCAGAGGTAACCGGGGTGAGATCCAGGTGTTGCTCTCTCAATTTTCCCATTTGTGTTTGTTTACAAGAAGCCCAATTATGCTCTGCAGTTATCCATCCCATCTCGGGGTATGATTTATATTCATCGGATCCTTTTCCCGATGGAACCTTTAATGAAAGTGCACTTCTTATATGCACCAGTATTCCATACCGTCAGCTCTTTGTTCATACTTTGCTGCATTACAGTGCAGCCCGTATCCACTTGAATAAATGATATACAGTCTGTTCTTTGTATCTCTCTCCTTCTCGGGCCTTATCTATCCCAGATATTGCATTTCTGGTTTCTTCCTTACCGCCACCACTTCTGTTACTTAGCGATTTTAATACCCACCATTTTCTCTAGGGAAAGGTCTCACTGTGACTCCTTCAGCATTCAGTTGGAGGCTTTTCTCGCTTCTCTCCCCCTCCATGTTTTAAATAAGGGTACTCCCACCCATTTTGATCCTCTTACTCATTCTCTCTTGCATCGGTCTCTCGGTCTGCTCTTCCTCAACTGTACTAGACTTCACCTGGTCTATCCTCCCAGACTTGCATGACAGCGATCATTTTCCAATCATCCTTACTTCTTTGTATTCACCACCTCCTCGTAGCCCACGCTGGCAATTTGACCGAGCAAATTGGGACCTTTACTCGCATCTAACTGCTTTTAGTGAGGTTCCTTCTTCGTCCCCCATTGATGAGCTTTTACACTCTTCTCAACTTCAGTTTTAACCACAGCTTCACATTCTATACCACAAACCTCAGGCAGGCATTCTCAAAAGTGCATACCTTGGTATGCGCTGCATGGGGCAGGTACCGGTACAATAGAACCACAGAGTCCTTGACTTTAAGCAGAAGCGAGCGGTCGCTCGCCGAGTCCTCCGTGATGCTAAAAGCATTTGGTGGCAGGATTATGTTTCTACCATCACCTCTGCTTTCTCTGAGTGCAGTTTGGAAAAAATTACAGAAACTGAGTGGTAAATACTCTCCCAACCCGGCTCCTGTTCTTCGGGTTGCCGGTGTTGATATCGCAAACCCCCTTGACGTTGCCACCGAAATTGGTAATCATCTTGTCCGTATCTTTCAGGAGCTTCATCTATGCCCCTTGTTTCATTCCTCAAAGTCTGCCAGAGAGTTAGAGCCCTTAAACTTTTCTTCTATCAGAGAAGAATCTTATAATGTGCCTTTTACACTTCTGGAACTGGAGGCAACACACTCAGCTTGCCATTCATCAGCAGCTGGGCCTGATGGCATTCATATTCATATGCTACAGCATTTACATCAGTCAGCCCTTTCAGTCCTCTTATGACTTTAATCTTATTTGGTCACAAGATCTTCCCCAGCTCTGGAAATCTGCCATTTTTCTCCCTTTCCACAAACCGAATACTACGGGACATGATGCCTCCCACTATCGTCCCATTGCTCTTACCAGTGCAGTTTGCAAGGTGATGGAACGTCTGGTAAATAGATGTTTGATGCGGTATTTAGCGACACACAACAGTCTCTCCACTAGTCAATATGGCTTTCGTAAGGGCCGTTCTACCATTGACCCCTTACTACGCTTAGATACGTATGTCCGTAATGCTTTTGCCAATAACTACTGTTATCGCCATCTTTTTCGACCTTGAGAAGGCATATGACACTACTTGGAAGTATAATATCTTGGTCCAGGCCCACTCCTTAGGCCTCCGAGGCAATTTACCATTTTTCCTTAAGAACTTCTTAACTGAAAGACATTTTCGTGTTCGGGTTAATAATATGCTTTCCCAGACTTTGTCCAAGCTGAAGGTGTCCCCCAGGGGTGTGTTCTGAGCGCAACACTTTTTCTCCTTGCTGTAAATGATTTGGCCTCTGTTCTTCCATCCAATATTTATTCATAGCTTTATGTTTATGACTTTGCTATAGCTTGTGCAGACACTGACTGTCACCTCATTGCAGTGTCTCTCCAGCATGCGGTCAACTGTGTTTCCAATTGGGCCACCACTCATGGGTTTAAATTTTCTAGTACAAAAACTCACCAAATTACTAGACGATGTCTCTGATCGTCCATTGTACCTATATGGCTTGCATATCCCAGAACGTGATATGTTCAGGTTTCTAGGCCTTCTGTTTGACCGTAGGTTATCCTGGAAACCTCACATTACCTCTCTGAAGGCAACATGTCATAGCCGGCTGAACCTCCTTAAAACCCTCGCTCATCTTTCATGAGGGGCTGATCGTAGAACTCTCCTTCGACTACATTCAGCCCTAATTTTATGGAAACTCTATTATGGCAGATATATTCAGCAGCCTCTCCTGCAACTCTCTTTAGCCTTAATCCCATCCATCACCAGGGATTACGTTTATGCCTCAGTGCTTTTCACTCTTCACCGGTTGAAAGCCTCTATGCAGAGGCGAATATTCCATCCTTGTCTGATTGCTGTGATGCTCATTCCTCTTCTTTCAACACGTCAGCCGTTTCCCACCGAGGCAGGGTGGCCCAAAAAGAAAAACGAAAGTTTCTTCTTTTACATTTAGTAATATATACAAGAGAAGGGGTTACTAGCCCCTTGCTCCCGGCATTTTAGTCGCCTCTTACGACATGCATGGCTTATGGATGAAGAATTCTGTTCCACTTCCCCATGGAGACAGGAAATAAGAAAGTGTCGTGTCAGTATCATAGGTACACTTGTGTAGTGTACCAGCATTCAGCATTCATCCCACTTATACAGCTGGTCCCTTTGCGTGTGACGTCACGATACCCGCTGACGTCAGAGGCTCAGCGCATGTGCACAGCCTCACACAGGCGTACACCCTCACTAGCGGCAGACCTATAACTGGACAGACGTGGCTGGACTCTCTCCAACTCATACTGTAAATATACCATAACCATCCTACAAGGAGTGTCTATGTCTACCTAAATATCTCTCCCAAGACCCACACAACAAGTGGTGAGCAGCGGTGTGCCGTAATTTTTATCGATTACGCTGTTATAGAGAGATAGACTACGACAAGCAAGCAAACAGCCTCCAGACCGACCACGTTACCAGCTACCTACATCCAAGAAGTCTACAATATCTAAAGTATCTCCTGGTCAGTTAAGTGCCTCATTTGTTGATTTGTTAAAACCTACGAGGGGTTGACCCGGGTTTTGCAAATTCTGTACGAGTAAGCCAGTGAGGGGAGAGTACCATTCCAGCCATTAAGCCACCACCAGTTACGTCAGCCTAGGCTTAAGCCAGCTTCTACCTTGCTGTGCTAATTTGTTACAAGATTCCAAGCCAGTCAACCTGTGTGAAAATATTCTACTAAGCCAGCAAGCCACTCTGCTGTTTGAGAAGTAAGCCACGTGAGTTCACGCATTTATACCACCTTTGTACTCCAGTGTATTGCTGTTCTGAGTACAATACCATCCCCGTGGT
>WNWK01028412.1:7500-25409 GCA_009830355.1 Cherax destructor | reverse complement strand
AACCCTAAAAAGCTTTACTGAAGAAGATTAATAAAAAAAGGGGCGGGAAGGGCCCCTCAATCCAGGGGTATCATTAATCAAATTATGGTTATCTGTTTTTTTCAGCATATGACTTAGAAATTTCCCTCAATTGAGGTCGGGTTATTGGGCAGTTTGACGGAGTGACTTGCCCCGCTTTAAAAATAGGAATTACAAGCCATCTTCCACATATAAAATACACCTGTTTGAAGAGATAAATTAAAAATGTTAGATTTTGGGCCCCGGTTCCTTTTTTGATTCCTTAAGAACCCTTGCAAAAAGCTCATCAGGACCGGGATTTTTTTTTTTTTCAGTCGGTCCAGCTGTTTAAATCATTTCGCTAGTGACTGTGATATTCAAATTTATTTTCCCCTGAAAATTAATTACTGGAATATTTTTAAAGTCTTCCGTGTGAAAACCGAGAGAAAATAATTATTAAAATAGAGCACATATCATTCTCCTTGTCAGTAAGATGCCCAAAGTTATTTTTAAGGGGACCATCTTACCCCTAACTTTTGTTCTATAAACCTAAAAAAATTTTTTGGGTTATTTTTTAAACCCCTTAGCAACTTTAATTTCATAGTCCGTTAGTTTTTCTTATTCCTTTAAGTCCCTCTTAATGTCAGTATATTTGATTTATAAGATGACCCTCACCTTTTTTTTATGCGCCAAAAATTTCCCCTTTCTTCGCCCTAAAAGATATTTGAGCCTATTATTCATCCTTTTTTCATTTCTATTTGATCTAATTTCAAGGGGATAAATGTTTTTGGGCAGCCTGTATAGTGTCAAGAAAACTGTCATATTGATATTTTTCTTCCCCCCACCACAGTTGAAAAGGGTTTCTTAAGTCCATTATAATTGTGAAAATCTGGGACCATTACTGAATTATCCCTACTATCATACATCCATTCAATGCAAAAGGGAATGACTTGTGGTCGCTTGAGGGGTTCCCCTGAATTTTTAAAATTTTTAACAAGGGTTTTGCTTGCCAGAACCAAGTCAATAGGTTATTTCCCTTTTGGGTTTTGACAACGTTCAAAAGCAATCCTGAACTACTTCTAAAAAATCGTTAGATTCTAAATTTCCCCCGTCAGAAATTCCAATCAACGACTAAAGTTAAAATCCCCTAGAATTACACGTTATCGTGTCTTTGGCCTTAACAATTTCCCCCCCAAAGTAGTTCCCTTGTTCCCATCTAAATTTGGAGGACGGAAATCACGCCTAAAATCAATTTTTCACACCCCCCTGAAAATTTATCCAGACAGACTCTGTATGTGTTAATTCAGACTTTATACCGTTTTTATGCAACAATTTAAATGATCACGGACATAGAGTGCCACCCCACCCCCTTTCCGATACTTCTGTCTACTTGGAACAATTTAAAACCCTGAATGTGACATTCGGCAGGCAAGTCCAAATTTTTCATATTAAACCATGTCTCAGTTATTGCAAAAACATCAAATTACCCGTACTTGCAACTAATCTCAACTCGTCCATCTTATTCCTAGCACTACGACTATTGGTGTAATATATATTTAGAGACCCTCCTTTCTCTTTACCCTTCCTAGCTCATCTCTGCTCACCTCTGACTTCTGTTGCTAACACTTTGATATAAATCCCAGTAATCTATTTGCCTTATTACGTACGCTTAGGCATTGCTGTCTTGGTTTAAGGTTGCTGCTTACCATCACCCTCAAGTCCTTCTCGCAATCTGTATGGCTGCTCTACGTTATTTAACTTATAAGTGCTTGGGTATGGACACTCCCGAGCTTCAGAACCTTGCATTTATCTACATTGAACTGCATCTGCCACTTTTCTGACCACGAATTAAGTTTGTCTAAATCTTCCTGAAGTTCTATGACATCTATGTTTGAATCAATTATCCTACCTATCTTCGTGTCGTCGGCGAATTTGCTCATAAGGCCATTTATGCACACTCTGCTTCCTATTGGTGAGCCATGACTCGATCCATGACAGCACTTTTCCCCAATGCCATGAGCTGCCACTTTCTTTAACAGTCTCTGGTGCGGTACTCATCAAAAGCCTTACTAAAGTCTAAATAAACAATATCGAATTCTTATCGTGATCAACAGCCTCAAAAGCTTTACTGAAGAAGGTTAATAAATTAGATAGGCAGGAACGCCCTCGTGAATCCATGCTGTATCATTAATCAAATTATGGTTATCTAGATGGCTTCTAATAATATCAGCTATAATTGACTCTAGTAATTTGCCTACAATTGAGGTCAGGCTTATTGGCGGTAGTTTGACGGTAGTGACTTGTCCCCTGCTTTAAAATAGGAATTACATTAGCCATCTTCCACATATCAGACACTACACCTGTTTGAAGAGATAAATTAAAATGTTAGATATTGGTTCACAGAGTTCCATTTTGCATTCCTTAAGAACCCTTGCAAAAGCTCATCAGGACTCCGGCGATTTATTTTGTTTCAGTTTGTCCAGCTGTTTCATAATCATTTCGCTAGTGACTGTGATATTACATAATTTATCTCTTCTGGGCCTCTGTAAAAATTAATTACTGGAATATTATTAATGTCTTCCTGTGTGAAACCGAGAGAAAATAATTATTAAAAATAGAGCACATATCATTCTCCTTGTCAGTAAGATGCCCAAAGTTTTTTTTTAAGGGACCTATCTTATCCCTAACTTTTGTTCTATAAACCTGGAAAAACTTTTGGGTTATTTTTGAATCCCCAGCAACTTTACTTCATAGTCCCGTTTAGATTTTCTTATTCCCTTTTAACGTCCTCTTAATGTCAGTATACTGATTTATAAGATGACCTCACCTTTTTATGCCTATAAATTCCTTTCTTCTGCCCTAAAAGATATTTGAGCCTATTATTCATCCATTTTGGGTCATTTCTACTTGATCTAATTTCTTTATACGGGATAAATGTTCTTTGGGCAGCCTGTATAGTGTCAAGAAAACTGTCATATTGATACCTCTCTTCACCCCCAGTCCACAGTTGATAAGTGTTCTCTAAGTCCATTATAATCTGCTAAGTGAAAATCTGGGACCATTACTGAATTATCCCTACTATCATACATCCATTCAATGCTAAGGTAATTGACTTGTGGTCGCTTGAGCCGAGTTCCTCTGTAATTTCTAAATTATTAACAAGGGTTTCTTGCTTGCCAGAACCAAGTCAAGTAGGTTATTTCCCTTGTAGGTTCTGTTACAAACTGCTTCAAAAGCAATCCTGAACTACTTAAAAAGTCGTTAGATTCTAAATTTCGTCATGAAATTCCAATCAATCTGACTAAAGTTAAGTCCCCTAGAATTACTACGTTATCGTGTCTTGTGGCCTTAACAATTTCTCCCAAAGTAGTCTCCTTGTTCTCTATCTAAGTTTGGAGGACGGTAAATCACGCCTAAAATCAATTTTTCACACCCCTCTGAAAATTCTATCCAGACAGACTCTGTATGTGTTAATTCAGACTTTATACCTGCTTTTATGCAACAATTTAAATGATCACGGACATAGAGTGCCACCCCACCCCTTTCCCGATACTTCTGTCTACTTGGAACAATTTAAAACCCTGAATGTGACATTCGGCAGCAAGTCCCGATTTTTCATATTAAACCATGTCTCAGTTATTGCAAAAACATCAATATTACCCGTACTTGCAACTAATCTCAACTCGTCCATCTTATTCCCAGCACTACGACTGGAAATAAATGGTATAAAATACGAAATGGAAATAAACACATAGTGTATACGTTTTTGACATTCATGCAGTGGACGAGTCACGACAGATTGTTGTGACTGATGCATCGGGGCGAAACAGTTGTCAATAAAGGATCACATTATACTGCTTATGTTTATTTTTCCACTACGACTATTGGTAATATATATTTAGAGACCCTCCTTTCTTTTACCCTTCCTGCTCATCTCTGTTTTTCCACTATACCTATTACTGTCCTTGTCATCTAGTGTCACTAGCTTTCCACTATCCACCTTATTCTGCCTATTACTAGTTCTCCTACAACTTATAATATTACTCACTGACTTCTGTTTTCCCCAAAACCCATACCACTAACTATTTCTAGTTTAAAGCCCCAACAGTCCTCCACTGCAGCTTTCCAGTGCCCCCACCCCAGACCTGGATAAGTGAACCCCATCCCTGGCATACATGTCATTTCTGCCATAGAAGAGGTCCCAGTTGTCAATGAATGTTACTGAATTTTTTTACAGTATTTGTCCAGCCAGCATTGACACCACTGCCCTGGACAGCCATTCATTTCCAACTCCTCTCTTGGCAAAACACATATGACAGGTTCCCACCCTTCTTCCTAATTATGTCTATTGCTGACCTAAACCTCTAGTCAGGTCCTCACTCCTACGTCTGCCAACATCGTTTCCAGCACTGAGACAGATAATAGGATTGCTCCCATTACCTCTCATGATGTCGTCCAGACGGCTAACAATATCCTCCATCCCAGCCCCAGGAAAGCAAACCCTCTGCTCCCCACTTATCAATCAAACAGAAAGCCCTATCCATGTACCTAACCTGACTGTCCCCAACAACAACAATGTTTTTACCTTCCTTGTGTCTTTCGTCAACGCCCCAGAAGTCTTATGTAATATCACAGTCACTAGCGAAATGTTTATGAAACAGCTGGACCGACTGAAACAAAATAAATCGCCGGGTCCTGATGAGCTTTTGCAAGGGTTCTTAAGGAATGCAAAATGGAACTCTGTGAACCAATATCTAACATTTTTAATTTATCTCTTCAAACAGGTGTAGTGTCTGATATGTGGAAGATTGCTAATGTAATTCCTATTTTTAAAGCAGGGGACAAGTCACTACCGTCAAACTACCGCCCAATAAGCCTGACCTCAATTGTAGGCAAATTACTAGAGTCAATTATAGCTGATATTATTAGAAGCCATCTAGATAACCATAATTTGATTAATGATACCCAGCATGGATTCACGAGGGGCCGTTCCTGCCTATCTAATTTATTAACCTTCTTCAGTAAAGCTTTTGAGGCTGTTGATCACGATAAAGAATTCGATATTGTTTATTTAGACTTTAGTAAGGCTTTTGATAGAGTACCGCACCAGAGACTGTTAAAGAAAGTGGCAGCTCATGGCATTGGGGGAAAAGTGCTGTCATGGATCGAGTCATGGCTCACCAATAGGAAGCAGAGAGTGTGCATAAATGGGGTTAAATCCGAATGGGGACTTGTAACAAGTGGTGTTCCACAGGGATCAGTCTTAGGCCCATTGTTATTTATAATATATATCAATGACCTTGATGAGGGAATTACTAGTGATATGAGCAAATTCGCCGACGACACGAAGATAGGTAGGATAATTGATTCAAACATAGATGTCATAGAACTTCAGGAAGATTTAGACAAACTTAATTCGTGGTCAGAAAAGTGGCAGATGCAGTTCAATGTAGATAAATGCAAGGTTCTGAAGCTCGGAGTGTCCATAACCCAAGCACTTATAAGTTAAATAACGTAGAACTTAGCCATACAGATTGAGAAGGACTTGGGGGTGATGGTAAGCAGCAACCTTAAACCAAGACAGCAATGCCAAAGCGTACGTAATAAGGCAAATAGATTACTGGGATTCATATCAAGAAGTGTTAGCAACAGAAGTCCAGAGGTTATATTACAGCTTAAGAACATAAGAACATAAGAACATAAGAAAGGAGGAACACTGCAGCAGGCCTGTTGGCCCATACTAGGCAGGTCCTTCACAATCCGTCCCACTAACAGAATATTTGCTCAACCCAATTTTCAATGCTACCCAAGAAATAAGCTTTGACAATTCTACCCACTCATGCGCGAGTCCCACTCAAATCCAACCCCTCTCACTCATGAATTTATCCAACCTAAATTTGAAACTACCCAAGGTCCTAGCTTCAATAACCCTACTAGGCAGACTGTTCCACTCATCAACTACCCTATTTCCAAACCAATACTTTCCTATATCCTTTCTAAATCTAAACTTATCTAACTTGAATCCATTATTGCGGGTTCTCTCTTGGAGAGATATCCTCAAGACCTTATTTATATCCCCTTTGTTAATACCCATTTTCCACTTGTATACCTCGATCATGTCTCCCCTCATTCTACGTCTTACAAGTGAATGTAATTTAAGGGTCTTCAATCTTTCTTCGTAAGGAAGATTTCTAATGTTATGTATTAATTTAGTCATTCTACGCTGAATGTTTTCTAACGAATTTATGTCCATTCTGTAATATGGAGACCAAAACTGAGCTGCGTAATCTAGGTGAGGCCTTACTAATGATGTATAAAGCTGTAATATAACCTCTGGACTTCTGTTGCTAACACTTCTTGATATAAATCCCAGTAATCTATTTGCCTTATTACGTACGCTTAGGCATTGCTGTCTTGGTTTAAGGTTGCTGCTTACCATCACCCCCAAGTCCTTCTCGCAATCTGTATGGCTAAGTTCTACGTTATTTAACTTATAAGTGCTTGGGTTATGGACACTCCCGAGCTTCAGAACCTTGCATTTATCTACATTGAACTGCATCTGCCACTTTTCTGACCACGAAATAAGTTTGTCTAAATCTTCCTGAAGTTCTATGACATCTATGTTTGAATCAATTATCCTACACAGTTCCACACAATAGATTAGTATAAAAGCTGGAGGACCAGGCAGGGATAACAGGGAAGGCACTGCAATGGATCAGGGAATACCTGTCAGGAAGACAACAGCGAGTCATGGTACGTGGCGAGGTGTTAGAGTGGGCGCCTGTGACGAGCAGGGTTCCACAAGGGTCAGTCCTAGGACAGGTGCTGTTTCTGTTATTTGTGAACGACATAACAGAAGGAATAGCCTCTGAAGTGTCCCTGTTTGCAGATGTGAAGTTGATGAGAAGAATTCAACCGGACGAGGACCAGGCATAACTACAAAGGGATCTTGACAGGTTGCAGCCCTGGTCCAGCAACTGGCTCCTGGAGTTCAACCCCACCAAGTGCAAAGTCATGAAGGTTGGGGAAGGGCAAAGAAGACCGCAGACGGAGTACAGTATAGGGGGCCAGAGACTACAAAACCTCACTGAAGTAAAAGGATCTTGGGGTGAGTATAACACCGGGCACATCTCCTGAGGCGCACAACCATATAACTGCTACAGCATACGGGCGCCTAGCAAACCTAAAACCAGCATTCCGGCATCTCATTAAGGTATCGTTCAGGACCCTGTACACCGTGTACGTTAGGCCCATATTGGAGTATGCAGCACCAGTTTGGAACCCACACCTAGCCAAGCATATAACGAAGCTAGAGAAAGTCCAAAGGTTTGCAACAAGACTAGGGTCGGAGCTAAGGCGTATGTCCTACGAAGAAAGGTTAAGGGAAATCGGCCTGACAACACTGGAGGACAGGAGGGTTAGGGGAGACATGATAACGACATACAAAATACTGCGGGGAATAGACAAAGTGGATAGAGACAGGATGTTCCAGAGAGGGGGCACAGAAACAAGAGGTCACAATTGGAAGTTGAAGACTCAGATGAGTCAAAGGGATGTTAGGAAGAATTTCTTCAGTCATAGTCAGGAAGTGGAATAGTCTAGCAAGTGATGTAGTGGAGGCAGGAACCATACATAGCTTTAAGACGAGGTATGATAAAGCTCATGGAGCAGGGAGAGAAGGGACCCAGTAGCGATCAGTGAAGAGGCGGGACCAGGAGCTGAGTCTCGACCCCTGCAACCACAATTAGGTGAGTACACACTCAACTTTCCGAATAGGCCGAACTCCTTTAAAAATGATAGATAATCCTTTTCATTTGCTAGCTGGTTCTGTGAACCAGCTAGCAGCACTGACTGTCGGTTCTCTGAACCAGCTAGTAGCACTGACTGTCGGTTCTGTGAACCAGCTAGTCTGAACCAGCTAGCAGCACTGACTGTCGGTTCTGTGAACCAGCTAGTCTGAACCAGCTAGCAGCACTGACTGTCGGTTCTGTGAACCAGCTAGTCTGAACCAGCTAGCAGCACTGACTGTCGGTTCTGTGAACCAGCTAGCAGCACTGACTGTCGGTTCTGTGAACCAGCTAGTAGCACTGACTGTCGGTTCTGTGAACCAGCTAGTCTGAACCAGCTAGCAGCACTGACTGTCGGTTCTGTGAACCAGCTAGCAGCACTGACTGTCGGTTCTCTGAACCAGCTAGTAGCACTGACTGTCGGTTCTGTGAACCAGCTAGTCTGAACCAGCTAGCAGCACTGACTGTCGGTTCTGTGAACCAGCTAGTCTGAACCAGCTAGCAGCACTGACTGTCGGTTCTGTGAACCAGCTAGTCTGAACCAGCTAGCAGCACTGACTGTCGGTTCTGTGAACCAGCTAGTCTGAACCAGCTAGCAGCACTGACTGTCGGTTCTGTGAACCAGCTAGCAGCACTGACTGTCGGTTCTCTGAACCAGCTAGTAGCACTGACTGTCGGTTCTGTGAACCAGCTAGTCTGAACCAGCTAGCAGCACTGACTGTCGGTTCTGTGAACCAGCTAGCAGCACTGACTGTCGGTTCTCTGAACCAGCTAGTAGCACTGACTGTCGGTTCTGTGAACCAGCTAGTCTGAACCAGCTAGCAGCACTGACTGTCGGTTCTCTGAACCAGCTAGCATCACTGACTGTCGGTTCTCTGAACCAGCTAGTAGCACTGACTGTCGGTTCTGTGAACCAGCTAGTCTGAACCAGCTAGCAGCACTGACTGTCGGTTCTCTGAACCAGCTAGTAGCACTGACTGTCGGTTCTGTGAACCAGCTAGTCTGAACCAGCTAGCAGCACTGACTGTCGGTTCTGTGAACCAGCTAGTCTGAACCAGCTAGCAGCACTGACTGTCGGTTCTGTGAACCAGCTAGCAGCACTGACTGTCGGTTCTGTGAACCAGCTAGTCTGAACCAGCTAGCAGCACTGACTGTCGGTTCTGTGAACCAGCTAGTCTGAACCAGCTAGAATCACTGACTGTGGTCTTGACATATCCACAAAAAAGTCTAAAGTTTTATTCCCTCAGCGTCTGTTATAACAGTGTGTCGCTCTTCCAAATCAATAACACTTACATTGAGTTCTGTGAAGAATACAATTTTTATTTTAACACATAGGCCGTCTCCCACCAAGGCAGTGTGGCCCGAAAAAGAAAAACTTTCACAATCATTCACTGCATCACTGTCTTGCCAGAGTCGTGCTTACACTACAGTTATAAAGCTGCAACATTAACACCCCTCCTTTAGAGTGCCGGCACTGTACTTCCCATCTCCAGGACTCAAGTCCGGCCTGTCGGTTTCCCTGAATCCCTTCATAAATGTTACCTTGTTCTCACTCTAACAGCACGTCAAGTCCTAAAAACCATTTGTCTCCATTCACTCCTAACACGCTCACGCATGCTTGCTGGAAGTCCAAGCCCCTCTCACACAAAACCTCCTTTACCCCGTCCCTCCAACCTTTATTAAGCAGACCCCCTACCCCGCCTTCCCTCCACTACAGATTTATACACTCTCGAAGTCATTCTATTTTGTTCCATCCTCTCTATATGTCCGAACCACCTCAATAACCCCTCTTCAGCCCTCTGAATAATAGTTTTGGTAATCCCGCATCTCCTCCTAATTTCCAAACTACGAATTCTCTGCATTATATTCACACCACACATTGCCCTCAGACATGACATCTCCACTGCCTCCAGCCTTCTCCTTGTTGCAACATTAACAACCCATGTCTCACACCCATATAAGAGTGTTGGTATAACTATACTCTCATACATTCCCCTCTTTGCTTCCATGGACAAAGTTCTATGTCTCCACAGACTCCTCAGTGTATCACTCACTTTTTTCCTCCTCATCAATTTTATGATTCACCTCATCTTTCATGACACGTCCACTCCTAAATATCTGAATACATTCACCTCCTTCATACTCGTTCCCTCCAAAAGTTGGAATTAATAGTGACACTGTAACCTACATTGTAACCTTCACTCAAGACTATGCTATTACGTTGTGTCCATCAAAATAATCTAAGGGAGAAGATAAATTGTTTCTCACAAAAGTTTGTAAATTGGCTTATTCTGCCCAAGGACACATCGTTAAGATTTTATTTATGTCCCTGTAACATAAGTTATAATACAGTGTAATATATCTTTATTTCTACAAGCATATGTACAAGGTATACAGGCCTAGCTGACACCAATGACATATTACTATATAGAAAGCCCCTTCTTATGCTGAGCATTTCTGGCAAAGTTGGTTTGTCGTGTGCTTATACTCGGAGTAGTTTCACCTGATGCAAACTCTGGCGGTGCGCCCCAACACTACAAACTCTGGCGGTGCGCCCCAACACTACAAACTCTGGCGGTGCGCCCCAACACTACACACATGTTAGGTTCAACTGGAAAAAGGTGGGGTGGCAAATGCAATCGTACTCACTAGAAAGGACGATGATAGTGCTTTGTAGCAGTGCCCGGTGACCTCAGTGGATGGTGAGGGCCTGCAGGAACATTCTATATTGCCTCTAGGTCATGTATAGGTGAAGATTGGGACCACCATGATAAAAAGAGCTGACTACATTGACGCTGTGAAGACTGAATACATTCCAATATTAAAACATGAATGTCTCGAGGAAGGAGCGCACTGCACAACACCAGCTGTGCAGGATGTGACCAGCGCGAGACACTTGGCCACATCCTGCACAACACCAGCTGTGCAGGATGTGGCCAGCGCGAGACGCTTGGCCACATATTACAAATATGGCTCAAGAACAATGAAGAATTAGACACATGTGCAACATCTGGGTATCCTTATTTGTAGACGTTTCACCATCCAGTGGCTTTATCAATACAAATTCTAGGACATAATGGGAAGACTAGAACTATATACAAAAGATGAGGTAATAAGTCCCTCGGCCTTGGATTTGGGACTGATTACCACGTCTTTGTATATAGTTCTAGTCTTCCCATTATGTCTTTGAATTTATATTGATAAGGCCACTGGAGGGCGAAACGTCTACAAATAAAGATACCCAGATGTTGCACATGTGTCTAATTCTCGTCATGTAACTGTGTACCATTCACGTACATGAACTAGAACTCAAGGACAGAGTAAAGCGGCACCTTATCGTAGATTCCACTGTCGGAGACCGTCAGCGAAGGACATATGTCGTAGCTTAGGAACCAGCTTTGTCAACAACGGTGGGATTACGACAGCTGAAATTAGTCATACGAGATCCGGCATAAGTGACTACCGTCAGCCTGGCCTGATAGGTGGCCGGTACACGTGATTGTAAACTTTATCCACGTGAATTATTTTCTCAACCTCCGTTTCAGTTAAAATCTCACAGGATATCCGTATCAAATAATAATCCATAGAGCAGAACAAATGACTGTCGTTTTATTCATGGAATAATTATAAAAACCGAAAACAAAACACTTCATAACAAGATTAAGTTGATAAACAATGTGACAAATATCTCATCCGATGAATTCTATAAGTTCATTAGCAGATATTTGCTGACTAAAAATTAGTCAAAATTTTAGTTAAAATTACAAATTGAGCTTAAAAGGTTGACAAGAGTGTCTTGTTTACGCGCCTCTGGAGGCTCTGTAATATTCATGGGCAATCATAACATATTGTAGAAGCTACCACACCATAGCATGACCACGCAGAACTACCATTGTAAAGCCATGTAATATACCTGTAGAGGAACCATTTATAAAAATTCAAAGATAATTATCTTTTATCTTAGTTGCTTCAATTATTTTTCCATTAATAAAATACATTATTCCACAGCAATTACACAATCAACTTTCTTAAGAAGCTCAGCGTCTTATCAATCATCTTCATTAAATACGTTTCATATATTTAATTATTTCAGATAAAATAAAAACGAGTATAAAAAAAGTAAATTGATTTGGACAAGGAAAATATATGTTAGGTAAATGAACACAGAGGCAAATAACGTTACATTTCACTGCGGCCCAATAAAATGTCACATTAGTTGTATATGAGTTCATTTACCTAATATTTTGACCGTAATTCTAGTATTATTACTAACTGAAATATAATTAGCACGTTTAAAAGTCCATCATATGGTTAATTGTAAATTTAGTGATCGTTCCCAAGGGTAAAAGATATTGAGCAGTGCTCTGTGTCTGGTTTGACTTTGTCAGCTGACATTTTAACTATGGCCCTTTAAATATTGCTCTTAGCTAGTCACTAGTAACACTCGTATGATAAATTTAACAGAGTCAAGAAACTGGGTAGTGAGATATCCAGGTAATTCATTCTGAACGAAGTATTATGATTGATTTTAACTTTAGTTGTTGTGCACTATGTTAAGAACACAGGCATGAGGACTCTGGACAGTGAAAAAAAAAATCAAAGTTAGTGAGTACAGATGCAAATAATATAGACTTCACTACATTTCAGTAAATATATGTTTTTCTAGCAGGGGACGAACATACATCCTGCCCACACAGCAACTTTAATTACAATATTCTTTCGGAGAAATAAAGCAAAATAAAAACAACTGGTTTTCAAGAAAGGGGGGGGGGGATGTTGTTGTTGACAGAGCACAAACCAATAAGGACATCATTCTTAAACTCGTGATGGTTAGTCTCCTGTATTCTCTGGAGGTCACTGTATTCTCTGAGGTCACAGTATTCTCTGAGGTCACTGTATTCTCTGAGGTCACTGTATTCTCTGAGGTCACTGTATTCTCTGAGGTCACTGTATTCTCTGAGGTCACTGTATTCTCTGAGGTCACTGTATTCTCTGAGGTCACAGTATTCTCTGAGGTCACAGTATTATCTGAGGTCACAGTATTCTCTGAGGTCACAGTATTCTCTGAGGTCACAGTATTCTCTGAGGTCACAGTATTCTCTGAGGCCACTGTATTCTCTGAGGTCACAGTATTCTCTGAGGTCACAGTATTCTCTGAGGTCACTGTATTCTCTGAGGTCACTGTATTCTCTGAGGTCACAGTATTCTCTGAGGTCACAGTATTCTCTGAGGTCACAGTATTCTCTGAGGTCACAGTATTCTCTGAGGTCACTGTATTCTCTGAGGTCACTGTATTCTCTGAGGTCACTGTATTCTCTGAGGTCACTGTATTCTCTGAGGTCACTGTATTCTCTGAGGTCACTGTATTCTCTGAGGTCACTATTCTCTTCGGCCAGGGTATTTTTACTGCCACAGTATTCTCCTTAGTCGGAGTATTCTCCGTGGAAACGGCATTCTTATATGACATACATACAGATACTAAAAATCCATGAAAAAGAATTTAATATTAAAACTGTTATGGATTCTATTACACAAAAAAGTATTTCTTGATAAAGTTAGCCAAAAAAAATGTACCCTGATGGAAAACCCAAAATATAACTTTGGTGAGTCTGTGTCTAGCATTAGTAATAATATTAGAAGAGAAGAAGTAAAACACTGTTATAGGAATGCAGTTTGAAGCCTGAGTAGATATATCACCCACTATGATGATTTGAACCTGGTTAAGTAAGTTTATGGAGCAACTTGCAATGTGATGTTGAGATAACCAGGTTAGTTACAATTATTTCTGGCAGTTTGATGTTGCAGTAGCCAGGCTTAGACTTGGTTACACTTACTTATGGCAGTTTGGCAGACTTACAGATGATGATAAAACCAAATGCAATGTGTCAATTATTGTCCACTTATTGAGGAATGAAGAGAGACAGACAGGATAATAACCTGTGACAGGGGATGCCAACCTTCACCATGCTCCTCATCCCTAGGAAATGTTTTGATTAATGTTGCATCACTTACAAGAGTAATATCACCTACAAAAGTAATATCACCTACAAAAGTAATATCACCTACAAAAGTAATATCACATTTGAAAATGAAGTCAAATTTCTAATTTTTGAATCACAAATTGAACCAAATACAGAACTGCGGGTGAAACTGAACTAAAAAAAATAAGCTTTTAATTCAGTGCATAAAATGCAAATATAGAGTAATTATAAAAGTTTCTGGTAAAATAAACGGAATTGTGTTTTTCATTAGGCCTGTGTGGCACCTCTTGTAATACCATCTCCACCACCAGGGGTTAAGTGCCTCCCAGGTTGGCAACTCCTCACCTATGTGATGTGGCAATATGAAAATAAGATACCAGATATATTACGAATTTTTTCTATATCTGCTTGCAACAGATAAGTCAACAGATATAAATCCAGAAGTGCTTCTGTAAACTATTTTAGGGCCTAGTTCCTAGGCTTCTTCTATATCCATATTCCTGGCGCTAGGATTAGATTTTTTTTAGATTTTGCCGCTTTGATAGTTAACAAGGCTGTTGCTGGCCCACATATCAATCACAGCCTGGTTGATCTGACATGTTAACTCGTTTTCTCTTGCAAACTTCTTCACTTGTTCCTCCAGAACTTATAATATCTTCTGCAGAAGGATGAAAACTCAAGACGCACACGTCAACTTTTATAAATGTTATAAACATAATCAATCATAACATCGCTGGTTTTATATCACACAGCATCACTAACCTTCAAGAAATTCTCTAACTTTTCCAATTCATCCTTTAATAAAATTAAAAACACCTGTCATAAGACACATCACCTACAACAATACAATTATAACATTACTACAACATATAATAAAACATATCAGTGAGAAAACATATCAGTAATTACACACATCATTAATTACAATTTCTTCATGGGTAATTTCACATCAAATCATGCATGACATCATGCAAAATACAACTGGGAATTATTAATACATTACAGCTAATTATAAGTATAATGTTAGGTATTAAGACATTCTCACTCAGTCACAAATGAACATTCACACGTCTACTCGACTCCCCAAATGAACCTAAACTGTTCTCACTGTTCTCTTGAGGTTCCTCACGTGAAACTAAGTTCTTTTTTCACTTTGTGTTTACCACAATCATCATTTATTAAAGTCTCGTCAAGGGACTCTCCTACTTCCCTTGCAATAGTCTATCACTAAATATTAACTTAGTTTACCCAGCATTAAATTGCTTGATATTAATGTTTCTCTCTCTGTCATTGGGTAAAAGATTTATCTTAGTCTGAAGATAATGATAAACCCATTGTGGACTTGGATATCTTACCTGTCATCTTATTCTTACCCCAGCTATACTTATTTCACCTTATTTTGTAATATCCAAGCTTATTTCACTTGTACCCAATCTTAAGTTCCTTACCCAGCAGACCCACATTACCCAATCTTATCTATCGTTATCCCAGCAAGCCTACATTACCCAATCTTACCTATCCTTTTCTCTATTATCCCACGTTACCCAAACCAACTTAAGCTAACTAATTTCAGTGTAATATTCCCATGAACGTCTAAATGATTTATTAAAATTTCAACATATTTCCCAATATTTTCCGTATTTCCCAATATTTTCCGTATTTCCCAATATTTTCCGTATTTCTCATATTTCACAATACTCTCATCTTTTACTATCCTTATTTTACATTATCCTTCCTTTATTATCTGATATTCCCTTTCTTTCCTATCTGTATTTATTTCCTTTTTTCTTCTCTCCTTAATTCACTTTAACTCACTCAAACGTCCTTATTAAATCTCATCACTAATTAAACCACCTTTAAACCAGAATCAATCCCCAACTGTTTAATAAAATATTCCTCATACTGAACACAAGGTTTTTTCATTATTAAGATATTCTTAATCTTTAATGTTTCCCCATTTTTAAAGTATTCCCTATTTTTAAGTAATTTCCCCATCCTTATCATTTTCCCCATATTCTCAGGTTTTTCTCCATATCTCATGGAGAAAGAAGGATGAAGAAAGGGCGAAAAAGAGTAATATTATTGAAAATAGTGATAAGATTAGTAGTAGTAGTAGTAGTAGTAGTAATAGTAGTGGTAGTAGTATTTCACATAAGTTAAGATAAGATTTCTTCGGATTTTTAACCCCGGAGGGTTAACCACCCAGGATAACCCAAGAAAGTCAGTGCGTCATCGAGGACTGTCTGTCTTATTTCCATTGTGGTCCTCAATCTTGTCCCCCAGGATGCGACCCACACCAGTCGACTAACATCCCAGGTACCTACTTGCTGCTAGGTGAACAGGACAACAGGTGTAAGGAAACACGTATTTAGCTAGTGTAAAGATATTTTAAATAAGATAATCATATGTATGTGCAACTATTATCAAATTATAAAAAATGGGGAAACATTAAATTATGGGTAAAACTTCAAAGATGGGAAATTATCTTAAAGACGAGGAAATACGAATATCTTAAATATGGGGGAAATATTTAAAAGCTGAGGGAATATCATAGGGAAGAGAAACGATGGTCTATATGAAGGTGCGTAAACAAAAGAAAACTTGGTGATATATTATCAAAATGAGTATCTTGGTGAGACTTAAATAACTGGGGAGTCTGGTGAACACTGTGAGAAGAGTTCACTGTCACTCATGGGTCTCTGAAGTAGATGTGCGAATGTTCATTGATGTTGGAATGAGACTGATGATAATGACGTTGCGAAACTGTTGATGATACGTTCAGGTATGACTAACATTATTAATGAGTGAAATGAAAATGTTAGGCAGTTTCTTGAAAGTTAGTAATGAATTTATAAAGATTTTCCTAATGGGTTTTATAAGGAATTCGAAATGATGTGATCTTAGAGGTATGTGAAAATGAGTGGTGTTTATACGTAAAAAGTTGTTAGGTAAGGTTCGTCAGGAAACAGGACAAGCGTTTCCTGAGGAGGGTTTTAGCCAGATGATGACCCACACCACCGTATGTCCTCTGACCAAGGATAACACACCTAGCTTGGCATTGTGCTTGGTTCTTGTAGGATTGCGTGGTCCTGTGGGTTAGTGTGTCAGTTGTTTTCGCTCACTATGAGGCGGGCCAAAGCAGCATGGGTTCAAATCCTTGGCTAGTCGCAGTGTTGTTATTGATCAATACCACTTGTTCGTGATCACAAATATATATATATATATATATATATATATATATATATATATATATATATATATATATATATAATGTGCCGAATACGTAAAACTGGTCAGTTAGCAAGAACTAGTTTAAAATTAAGTTCTTTCTAAAATGTTCTCTTATACGTTTAAAAATATATATTTTTCATTTATGTTAATGTGAAAATTAATAATTTTGTACCAAAAGAACCTTAGAAAACTTACCTAAATTTATTAAAACAAGTGCAATTTAATTTAGCCTAATCTAACTTAATATATTTTAGATAAATTTACACTAATTTAATAATAAACAAACAATGAAATATATTTTTTCCTTAGGTTCAGAATGATTTTTGCGAAATTATTGCATACACAAATTTTCGCTTAACTTATTGGGCAAGAAGAGCGTTGCTATTTAAGCCAAAATCGCAAGTTTTACCTACTCGGCACGACACACACACAATATATGAATATATATATATATATATATATATATATATATATATATATATATATATATATATATAATGTCGTGCCGATTAGGTAAAACTGGTCAATTAGCAAGAACTAGTTTAAAATTAAGTCCTTTCTAAAATTTTCTCTTATACGTTTAAAGATATATTTTTTTCCTTTATGTTAAAGTAAAAATTTATAATTTTGTACCAAGAGAAACTTTGAAAACCTACCTAACCTTATTACAACAAGCGCAATTTAATTTAGCCTAACCCAACTAAATATATTTTAGATACGTTAACATTAATTTAATAATAAACAAACACAATTAAATATATTTTTTTTCGTTATGTTCAGAATGATTTTGGCGAAATTATTGCATACACAAATTTTCACTTGTCTTATATGGCAAGGTGAGCGTTGCCATTTAAGCCAAAATCGCAAGTTTTACCTAATCGGCACGACCTATATATATATATATATATATATA
>WNWK01028412.1:0-2500 GCA_009830355.1 Cherax destructor | reverse complement strand
GTTTGGTCTACCCAACGCAGACTCGTAGGTTCAAAAATTCTGATACTTGAGTTCACGTCAGTGATGACAAAAAATCTTGTTGATTACTCAAATATTCTCTCTAAGGAACTATGCAATTATAACTTACAATTGCCTCTGTCCACCTTCATTAAACTCATTAAACTCTGTATTTTAGAAGCACAGTTGGTTTTCAATTATAAATTCTTAACCCTAAAGTTTAAGACAAATGAGGGTTTATCTTTCTGCCCAAAACTTAGGAGCATAGGATATTTCTGCCCGCTGCTTAGAGAGGCAGGATATTTCTGCCCACTGCTTAGAGACGCAGGATATTTCTGCCTGCTTAGAGACGCAGGATATTTCTGCCCTGCTTAGGAGCAGGATATTTCTACCCACTACTTAGAAATATATGATAATTTTGAAGAAAAAAAGCTCTGTTACATAGTACACCGCAGGTATATACATCATAACTGATTTCTTTGCTGAAGTTCCTGAAGGCTAAATATAGAGGGATATGCTTGAACATTTGAGGTCATACAGAGCTTGGGGAATAGTAGGCAATCAGGTTCGATCCAAGGGATAGGACAGATTCAATTCCTTGCATTAAGAGCCCCTCACCGGCATCGTAGAACCTCCTTTGAGGGTGCTAGCTTGTACAAAGTATTCAAGTGTGGCACAGTAGTCAACATGTCATATGTTACTACGTCAACTGACGTGTGACACGTCTTTATGTCAATTGACGTCTACCTACCTGGAGTTTACTTGTAGAGATTTCAAGGATAACACCTCCCGCAGCCCGATCTCTGACGAGGGCCTCTCGTTGGATCACGGCCTGCTTAACCGGGCTGTTACCATGGCCATATTCAATCCGACCTTTAACCACAGCCCGGCTGTTCAAGCGCTGACCTGTTCCCTCTTGAAGATAGATTGGGGTATATTGGTAATTAACCCCTTATGTAAGATGGGAGGCTGTTGAACAGCCCTGGGCCCTGACCATAGCGAATTTTCTCTCACTTCACTTCTGCTTTTTCACTGGGATGTTTCACCGTCTGCTGAGTCTTTACTTTCATAGGGGGGTGATTTCTGTGCATGGGTGGGACCAGTTCCTCCTAGGATTTTCCAGGTTTAGATATGATCTGCCTTTCTCGCCTGCACTCAAGGAGTACACGTCTAAGGCCTTCAAACGTTCCCAGTAATTGAGATTGCTTTGAACTTTACAGATGAGTTTTCACTGCGCTAACTTTCTCAGTCTGCGGAACTGCACCTGACCTGAAAGGGGCTCTTAGTATACTGTAGTATTCCACCTACATTAAATAAATGACTTAAAGAGGATCATCACTTGCTTGGCATCCCTAGTTTTGAAGGTTCTCATTATTCATCTTATCGTTTTCCTTGCAGTTGTGGTAATGACACTGTTGTGGGCCATGAAAGACGAGATCCTCTTAGATTATCACTTCTAAGACCTTCACATTAGTATTCGTTTTATTGTGGGGTTAGAGATTCGTTTGATACTCCGTTCCTTTTAATTCCTCAAGTTTTCCATAACGAATATCATATGACCTTTCCATTCTCTTTCTCCATATGAATTCAGTTTCTTTCTCTTTTTAGAACGAGGTCCTAAAGTGGTGGCTTATCTAACAATGGCTGAGCGTTGATAGAAAAACAATATGTGCAGAGCCAATCATTATTTATGAACTACATTTTTCTCTGAGCGAAACGTAGTAGTAATACGTTTCGCTTTGTCTTCACGATGAACATCATTCGCTCTCTATGGTCCATTGTAATAACCTCATGCAAATCCTCATCGTCAGCAAAGGGAAGAAACGGTGGTATGGTTTGCATTCCTGTCTCATGTCAGCTATGAGGAAGGAAAAGGATAGTTGCGAGTAATGTGCCTTGTCCAACAGATCTTTCCTCTGGCAGCCTCTGACTTAACTATGTTTACTATTACTATTTGTGTTCTTTTTAGATACAAAGTTGAAGATCCATCTGTAATTTTCACTTATTCCTTTGCTTTGGGTATATCCTATCACACCATGATCGCATTATCAAGGCTTTTTGCAAAGTCTCTGTAATACTACATCTGCATAATGCAGATGTTGTGAGAGGCAGGATCGACCTGCTCTGGACCAACCCTACCCTGGGCTGCTGCCCTGGAGTTGCTGCCTAAGGTTGCTGCCTGGGTTGCTGCCTGGAGTTGCTGCCCTGGAGTTGCGCAACTGTTGAATATATGAGGTTGGCGATCTTACTTCTTGAAACTCTTTCAAAGATTTACATGATGTGGGACGGTGGGCTATCGGTCTATAATTCTTTGCTGTTGTTTTACTGCCACCTTTGTGGAGTGGGGACAATATCCGTTGTTTCCAGCGACTGTGGGACGACCCCCTGTGTCAAGGGGTTGTCCATAGAATACCTTCCATTTGCAAGTTTTTTTTTTTTTTTTTTTGCAGTTCTTGATGAACACTGGTTTCATGAGTCTGGGCCTGGGGCGAACTGCGTGGGC
>WNWK01028411.1:0-25409 GCA_009830355.1 Cherax destructor | reverse complement strand
GGAGAATCCGGTGGTGTGAATCATTATATCATCAGCAAAACTGATCATATAATGATGGGGCGGGCTAGGCATAGCATTATAAGGCATTAATTAGAATATTGAATAGGGGGGGACTGGCACACCTCCCGTGGGGTTCCAAAAAGTCTTTAGTTATACTTCTATCCCCCGGGAACAACACAGAAGACTTTTGTTGGACAGGTAGCAACTTCTTCCTGTAAATATTTATTCTCCCCCAGAAGCCGTTGAGTGCATGAATACAGATTGATCGATCAAATATCAACTTGTAATTGTAATACATATATAATGCATTATCTCAAGATCCATTTACATTCTCTTGAACCATTAACTCAAGAAGTGTGATAGTAAGATTAATCTTGATTAGTTCTAATTTATAATGTGTTTACTATTGTATAGATTCACCCAGTGTCACCTGTCTGTTCCGCCTATAAAAGTTGTCTAGTATGCCGAGACGTCATACGTAACATGGCCGAGCTGTCGTGTCAGTATTATAAATACACTTGTGTAGTGTATTAGAATCTTCCTAGCTTTACATAGCCGGGTCCGTTTGGGTGACGTCAGACGCTTGTGTGCATGTGTATGCCCAGAGACAGGCGCCGGCCTCACTACGCCATAGACCTACCACTGGACAGGAGGTGCTGGGTTACTATTCCTCTCACGAATATATCTACTCCACCATCCATCCATGAGTTTACTTCAACTGCCTCCCCATACATCAGGGGATTACCAACAAACCCCTGGCTGTCTTCAAGCAGGCACTGGACAGGCACCTAAAGTCGGTACCTGACCAGCCAGGCTGTGGTTCGTACGTTGGACTGCGTGCGGCCAGCAGTAACAGCCTGGTTGATCAGGCTCTGGTCCAACAGGAGGCCTGGTCACAGACCGGGCCGGGGGCATTGACCCCTGGAATTCTCTCCAGGTAGATACCCATATTTATCTCTTCCAATACCCACACACATAAGTCTTGATTATTACTATAATACTTATTCCATTTTTTGTAAGAAAATATATTAACCAAGACTTATACATTTTTTCATAAAACTATAATAGAGGATAATCTGAAAGATGCTTAGCATATGCAATATTTTTTTTTATATAACAAAATGCAGAAGGTTTAAAAAATGGAAAGATACGACACTATGGACATTCAAAAATCCTATCAACCTTTTATTTACTGTGCAAAAATAATATTTCAACCTATTTCTAAACCCAAATGCAGACAACCATTCAGTCTATGATGAAGCAGATATACTGCCGTAAGAAGTATATACTGCCGTATGAAGCACTACATACTGCCATATGTTTGCAGCATACTCCCAAAGTTCAGTACATACTGCCGTATGTTTTCAGTACATACTGCCGTATGCTTGCAGTACATACTGCTGTATGCTTGCAGTACATACTGCCGATGCTTGCAGTACATGCTACCGATGTTGCAGTACATGCTACCGTATGCTTGCAGTACATGCTGCCGTATGCTTGCAGTACATGCTGCCGTATGCTTGCAGTACATGCTGCCGTATGCTTACAGTTTATGCTGCCGTATGAAGCAGTATATACTGTCATATGCAGCAGCATATACTGGTGTATGCTTGCGGCTGATCATACACAGAGCAATTTGCACTGCGTATTACCAGCACTTACCTTTTGGTCAGGTCACAACATAACATACGAGTGGTAACGAAGCGAAACGAATCGAGTAACAACCAAGTGGATTTCATAGGTGGGTTCTGTATGACCCTGGTGGGTTTAGCACTTAGTTCTGACTGTAATAATAATATATGTGGGCTCAAAGAGGCTATGAAAGGTCTCGTGTCAATGGGTTGAAAGTTGAGAGGGACCAGGAGCTGTCTTCGTGTATAGTTCTGCAAGGCTAAGGGACTTGTTTATATGACCCTTGAGAGTTTAGAGCTTATTTCTTCTTGTAATTTTAAAGGGGACTGTTTCCCCCATCTTCTACAAACCTCTGTACATCATCTCTAGTGAACTGAAGAAGCCATTAATTGGTAAAACATCTTCCAAATACACCCCGAGGAACACCCAGGTGTCTAAGTCCTCGGGTGACCCTTGCAAACTCAGATAGTTCACTAGTGTGCTAGCCAAAACTATCATTCAGTGGGGCTTCCTCACACCACAACCTGTGGCAGTACCCTACAACAGCTATGGCAGTACCTTTCAACAGCTGTGGCAGTACCCTACAACAGCTATGGCAGTACCTTACAACAGCTGTGGCAGTACTCTACAACAGCTATGGCAGTTCTTACAACAGCTATGGCAGTACCCTACAACAGCTGTGGCAGTACCCCTCAACAGCTGTGGCAGTACCCTACAACAGCTATGGCAGTACCCTACAACAGCATGGCAGTACCCTACAACAGGTATGGCAGTACCCTACAACAGCTATGGCAGTACCCTACAACAGCTATGGCAGTACCCTACAACAGCTAAGACTATTTAAGTCATTCCAGTTTCAACTAATTACGTACTATGAATTTGCAGGGGAAAGGAGGAGGATGAGGATGAGGGAGTTAAGCTACAGCTCTATGTCCCAGTCCTCTACTTGTCAACAGAGCATTGTGATCGAGACATCACGTCTTGTTACTGCTGATACAGAATGCCAACAAGTTGATAATTAAGAGGGTGCAACACTAGGTATAAAACCGTGTTCCTTGACTTATGATGTTTCAACTTAGGATATTTCAACTTTACGATGGTGTGGCAGCAATTACTCTGGAGATGAAACTTAAGATTATTACCCAACATAAAGGTGGTAAGTCCCAACTTGTATTTATTTATTTACTTTCAATAATGGTATGTATTTAGTTACAATAATTATTAGTTTATTATTCAGTAACAGTTATTTATTTATTTTTTCAAAAAAACCAGCTAGATCCCACCGAGGCAGAGTGACCTAAAAGAAAATGAACGTTTTTTCCTTTTAAATTTAGTAATTCATACAGGTGGTGTTACTTAGCACCTTACTCCCGGGCATTTTAGTCGCCTTACGACACGCATGACTTACTTGAGGAAGAATTCTGTTCCACTTTCCCATGAGACTTATTTATCATATATTCATATTTGACTTATATTTTCGACTTACAACGGGTTCCAAAAAACAAAACCCCATTGTGAGTCAAGGAGCACGCGTAGTTCTAAAACAATTCACCTGTACAAGAGACTTCCTCAGTTGAATACAGGTAGTCCCTGACTACAGGTAGTCCCTGACTACCAGGCATGGTGGCTAGCGCTCTTGCTTCAGGCACGGAGGGCCCGGGTTCAATTCCGGCGGAGCCGACATTTCCAAGTGTTTCGTTACACACAACACACACATACATACAACAGGCCTAGTGTCTAATCGACATGTGCCTAGGACAAAATGGTAACTGTCTTTGCAGAGGCCTAAGATAAGACAGTTCAGAAAATCCCTCCAAACCGCCAATATCTCAATCCCCCCCTTTAAAGTGCAGGCAAAAGTTGAAAATATCTAAGTCAAATATAAGTTAAATAAACAATTGTCAGTGAATGAGTAAATAAACAAGTAATTACTGTAAAGTCAATAATGAGTACAATCAGTAGCCATCAAAGTCAGATGACTACTGATTGTGCATCACTATCACACCATCGTAAAATTGGGAAAAATCGCAAGTCAAACCATTTGAAGCGACAAGCATAAAATATAACACCAAAAGAGTATTGTGTTTGCATGTATTCCACTGAAGCCAGTTGTGGAGGATAAATATAGATACCCAAGTGGGCACAAAAAGAAAACACTATCAACATCTGTGGAAACAGATTATTCAACATCTTAGCAGAAGATATCAGAAACACTGCTGGAACAAGTGTGAAGTCTTCAAGGGGAAAACTGAAAAGATCTTACCGGGTCCCAAAACAACCAGGCGGGATGGATATGTGGGGCGGGGACCCCCAACAACAGCCTGGTTACCAGGCAAGATTGGACCAGCCTGGTTCATGGCCACCAGCAACAACAGCCTGGTTAACCAGAAGCACCAGACCAGCCTGGTACATGGCTGGGCCCCAGGATAGAAAACCACAACTCATCAAAGGAAAGTGCTCACACAAACCGGGGAACGGACGGTTTTGAACCCATGGCCAACAAGTCGAAAAACCCAGGCCAGTACATAAGTCATCAGCCAGTGCCCAAGTGGCTTATGCAAGTGTTTACATACCGATCCATTATATCCATCTTGCACTGCTTTTCTACTCAACCGGGTTTCCCCTTTCCACCCTCTTAGATAAAGAAAAGCCGTGTCATCCCCACGGAGCTAAATTTTTCGTCCCATAGGCCTCACCTGGCAGGGCCCCACTCCAGCTCCCTTTAAAACAAAACGACTGTTTCATTTTCTTTCACGAATGCCCAAGATAATTTATAAAAGCCCCATTGAAAAAAAAAAAAAAAATTTCGCACTTAAACATCCGGCTAAAAACTTCAAACTTGTATGTTTGAAATCAGCCCTTAAGACGTGTCTAATGTAAAATTTACAACCAACAGCCTTTTCACTTTTTAATTGCTACCCTGAAAATTTTTTTTTTTTACCTTACAAATAAGTTTTTTTTTTAAAATACACAGTGGACCCCCATTCAACACCCAAAAATTACAATAATAAACACATAAAGGGCGGTTTTGGAGTGTTCAAATAGTGAGGGTCCACTTATAAAAATTTATTAAAAATATTAGAGTATTGTACGAAATGATTTTGACATTTTTTTCACAAACAAAAAAATGTGGGTATTTTTGCATGTTCTGAATTATCTCAATTTGTATTTGACAAATAAATGCTGTACAGAGGACAGTTTAAGAGGCACCTGAGTTTCCCTGTTTTCTAATATATGTTTTTTTAATAATTTCCTGGTCCATAATTACTATCGCATTTGTTTTTCAGGGGGAAGTCCGGGGTTTTAATTCATGGTATAACTTAACAGATTTTTGAGGAATTGTTTTTCAGAGGTAGAGCAAAGCAAAATATTTGTTAAGTTATACCATGTTAAGGGAAAAGATCCTGGATTTCCCCAAAAAGAACAAAGCAAATGCAATAAATTGGACAAGGAAATTAAGGGGGAAAAATAACATATTAGAAGACATCTAGGCCCCTTAAGAGTGTGAGAGGACTTGAACCAGAGGTCTGGGAAATTTTGTGATGCTGGTAATTTTGGTCACTTCTATCACTCTGTTAAACTGTTATATTACAAATTTACAGTACATTATAGAGAACTTTTTTTTCTAACATAAAGCATTACTTCCATTTTGTGTGTGTGTGTGTGTGTGTGTGTGTGTGTTGCGGGGGTGTGTGTGTGCGCGCTTGTGTGTACACGATGTATTTTGTTTTAAAAACAAATCTATATAAAAAATTCCACTCATTGTAGCACCAATAATTTTTCTGCATTTTTCACAAAAAAAAAATGACCAATAAACTTTAAATACAAAAAAGACTAGAAGTATATGGAGCCTCTCAATTTTTCCCGAGACAAATCCATTTCATCTTTGAAGAAAAAGTCACAATATCCCAGCTGGAACTATTCCCTAACCCACAAATTGGATACCAAACTAGACACCATTCTGAACCATCCTGACCACCAGGGAGGGATGGTACAGATACAAAAATGTATAATGATACAATGCAGTACACTTGTCCTACTCTTGCAAATCGTTGAGAAGTTCTATAATGTGTATATCATTTTAATCATTTTGTGTATATTATTATTATACAGGTCCCAATGTGTTTGTAATTTGGGAAACTTATGTATTATGAATATTATACACAATTCAGGTCCCGTTTTTTTAATTCAAATTTGTATTTTGCAGCGTTGTATGACCCTGGGGGGTTTAGTGTTTAGTTACGATTGTAATAATGATAATGACATGAGATTTCCAAGTCGCTGATTTTTAAAACTCACAATGGGGCAAATTATCATCATAATCATAATTTATCCCCAAGGGGGAAGGGAACAGAATTCTTCCTCTGTAAGTCGTGTGTGTCGAAAGGGCGCAAAATGCTAAGGTGCTAGTAACACCTGCATAAATTACTAAATCTTTTGGGTCACCCTGCCTTGGTGGGATATGGCTGGGTGTGTGAAAAAAATCACAACTAAGCACTAAACCCATGGGGTCAATGTGGGGAAAAACATTGATAAAAAATCGTTTTCAAACTGGGGCCAGTGAGTCGGTATTCATAATGGATTGAACCATCATTTCCCCCATTCTGTGGGGCAGTTGAATCAACTATCCTTCACTGCTATACAAATGTAAACATTAATGATCTCAAGACTGCATCAGCAAGGAGTATATTTAAAATGTATAACCTGCTACTGTTATGATGATCTTTTGGGTGTGATTTTAAAAGATACAATCTGTTAAAGACATCATATTTGATACTTTTTGTTTAGACATACAGGGTGAGCCATGTGTATACGTTTTTTATGGTGTTACCTTTTTGGTTGGTTTTCACGAGATTGTTCAGTTGGTTTTTTTACCCCGAGCTGCTGTTATTGCCTTTTTTTGTAAATTGCAAAAAGGAAGGCCAATTTAAAGTGTTAAAGGGACCCCAAAGGCCTCATTTTCCCCTTAAAATGTGGGCCTCCCCCCCTTCCCAATGTTGTTAAAAAGGGAAAAAGCGCTCACTAAAACATGGAAGGATGAACAATGGAAAAATTTAAAAAAAAAAATAGAACAAAAATGAGGGCGTTAGGGCCCTCGTATTACATTTGATATAAAATTTTTTTACATCACATTACATTAGATATTTGCGCACGTGCTACTAGTGTGGAGAAGGGGGAATTTACAGTAGGAGTTACAACATTGAGCTAGGGGTTTGGGATGGGCAGGACTGTGTCACTGGTGCTGAACAGGGTTTTTTCCCCAGGAGGCCGTGGTTGTTGGTGCTGGCCGGGGAGGAGTGGAGACATTATGGGTAGACAAATCATCCATGTTGGGTAATACAAATACCTTTTCGAATATGACCTAGCTGTTTCTGAATGAACTCAACTAAAAATGGGAGGTTGGTTTGATCTCCCAGCCAGGCCGAGCCACCATGACCAGTTTGGGGGCCCCACGGAACCCAACCCCAGTCGATCTGCAGGAGGTGGAGGGGCGAAATGCCAAGGTTCCCGCAAGTGCCGCACCCGACCTGGCCATCCGGGTTGCTACACCCCAAAAGGCCTCTCAGCAACCTCCACTCAGCAGCTTGCTGGAAGTAGGAGATCCCCCTACCGTGGAACCCCCAACAAGCGCGGGTTCCCGCTGCCTCCCCGGTAGGCCAGCCTCGTAGCCCCTCCTCCTCCCCCTTTCCTCCGCTTGAAGATTCAACACTATCGTCTTGTCGTATCAAAGTGGAGATTACGGAGGAGGCCGGAGGACGGTGATCGCGTGTACACCCGTGGTCCCTTGGCACAGGCCCCGGACTGGGGGGAATGATGTATTTAGTGTTCCCCTCCAAGCCAGTCGTTTTGCTTCATGGGTCCAACTTAGTTTCTAAACTCATTGAAAAAAATTACCAAGTATTCAACAGAGGTCGACCCACAGCCCCCTTGAGTCCTTTTTGGGGACTACCAACAGCACAAACTGAGGTGTTGCTGACCCCATATTCCTCCACACAAACCACATCCCCAAAAGTAAGGAACATGAAGCTTGCCTTTTTCCGTTAACACGCCTTGTACCTGAAAATAAATTTAAGAACATTAATAAACATATTATATTCACAAACATTATTCTCAGTCCCAGGAGGAGTAAAACCTGAAACCAGTATCAGAGTAAAAAAGTACTGTGTACTCTGATCCCATGTGCAGGTTCAAACCCCGCTGGGGAAAGGAGATAATGTTTGTAAAAAACACCTGTTTGCGAATTAAAAATATTACTATCCACACACTGCTGTATACCCTTGTGGTTTTGTGCTTAGTTTTTTTTAAAAATTATTATTCACAAATATTCTTTAATAAGTCATTTTCTCACCCCATATGTAATTTTTCAATACACTGGTCATCTCAAACCAAGGAGTGGACCCAAAAAAAACGCCACCATCATTCACATCATCCCGTCTTGCCAGAGGTGTGCAGATAAAAAACGTGGGGGAAAATTTTTCCAAGATCATGAGGGGAAAGGACAAATCTGGATTTTAAAATAAATCTCTAAATCCAAAAAAAAATTGACCCAAACAGCAATAATGGATATTTTAGATTTAAAAATTTTTTTCATTTTAAACTGGGAAATTTAATAAAACTTTCTTAAACTGTGGTTTTCTGTACAAATACAAAAAAAATTAAAAAATGAATTTATTATATAGCGCAAATATAAAATCTCACAAGACACATACACACTTGCCTTATTAATATGGGTTACGTAAAAAAAATAAAAAATCCGCCGGGCCCGGCATTGACCCAGGCTACGTTTTCTGGTCCAGGCGTACCATCTGAAACCCTCCCCCTGGTTGGGAACAGCCGGGCCATGTACCTTAAACTCATTTCTGGGGGGTTGATGCTGCTCCATCCTATGAAACATAAAAAATTAGTTTAATAAACTTTGTTGGGTGTAAAAATAATTTTTATAAAGAATCCAAGTATCCTCAGATTCAGTTTTGAGGGCCCTGGTAAATAACCCTTAATTTTTTTAATATTGACCAGAAAGCACAAAAGTAGTGATGGTGACAGTTGTTCAATGTCTAAGAGAAGCCGTGAAGTGCTTCCCATCAGAGGAAAAGTGAAAACTCCATTTATTGTGTGAAATTTATCGATTAAACTTTGTCATAGGTAGGTATGTAAAAAAAAAACGACATAAAAGGGTTGCTACTATCCATGGTTTGGGCACCCTGAGTAGGTCTTGGAACTTTCCACAGATAGGGGGGGACTACTGTAAGGTGTGGTATATAAGGGGCCCAACCCCTTGGGTGCTTCAAGCTACAATTTTCACTACAAGACTGAGGGACTGATTCCCAGCCAAAACTTCTACAGTCTTCACATTTTGTCCTTTATTGATAAGGGGGTTGATGTTAAGTCTCATATAAGGGGTTCAGAGGAAAAAGACTAGCTGGATGTTACAGTTCTGAGGTGGGAAGTACAGTGCCTGTACTCTGAAGGATGGTGAGGGGTTACAGTACTGGGGGTGGGAAGCAGTGCCCGTACCTGAAGGATGAGTGAGGACAGTAGAGGGTAATCTGACTAATTTAAAATTCTGGGAAAAAAGGCAATTGGAAAAAGCAGGGCTGTCTTCCCCCCCTTCAGAGTGCAGGGCTGTACTTTCCCACCTTTAGGTGCAGGCGCTGTACTTCCCCCCTTTAGAGTGCAGACACTGAATTTCCCACCTTCGAGTGCAGACACTGTACTTCCCACCTTCAGAGTGCAGACACTGACTTCCCACCTTCAGAGTGCAGGCGCTTTCTTCCCACCTTTAGAGTGCAGGCGCTGTCCCCACCTTCAGAGTGCAGACACTGTACTTCCCCCCTTCAGAGTGAGACATTGTACTTCCCCCCCAGAGTGCAACCTGACCCCCCAGAGTGCAGGCGCTGTACTTCCCACCTTCAGAGTGGGCGTGTACTTCCCACCTTCAGAGTGCAGACACTGTACTTCCACCTTCAGAGTGGGCCTGTACTTCCCCCCTTCAGAGTGCAGACACTGTACTTCCACCTTCAGATGCAGACACTGTACTTCCACCTTTCAGAGTGCAGACACTGTACTTCCCACCCAGAGTGCAGGCGCTGTATTTCCCACCTTCAGAGTGCAGGCGCTGTATTCCCCCCCTTCAGAGTGCAGACACTGTACTTCCCACCTTCAGAGTGCAGACATTTATTTCCCTTTCAGAGTGCAGACACTGTATTTCCCCCTTCAGGTAGACACTGTACCCCCTTCAGAGTGAAACCCTGTACTTCCCCCCTTTCAGAGTGCAGACACTGTACTCCCACCTTCAGAGTGCGGGCCCATTTCCCACCTTCGAGTGAGGCGCTGTACTTCCCACCTTCAAGGAGGCGCTGTATTCCCACCTTCAGAGTGCAGGCGCCTTCCCACCTTAAGTGCAGACACTGTCCCCCACCTTCAAGGCAGACATTGTACTTCCCTCCTTCAGAGTGCAGACATTGATTTCCCTCCTTCAGAGTGCAGACACTTACCCCCCTTCAGAGTGCAGACATTTATTCCCCCCTTCAGAGTGCAGACACTGTACTTCCCACCTTCAGAGTGCAGAATGTACTTCCCACCTTCAGAGTGCAGACACTGTACTTCCCACCTTCAGAGTGCAGTCATTTACTTCCCACCCCCAGGCCCGTCCTGCTAGCATTTATATGAACATCTCATCACACAACCAAAATAATAAAAATTCAAAAACCACGGAACAAAAGGAATAAACTCACGGAAACAGTCCCGGAGTTCCAGAACTCCTCAGTGAGTTCAATCCCCCGCCCGTTCTGTGGGCTGTTCCACCTGGCACTTACCTGATGCTCTCTTCCGACTGAGAGGATCTTCGGGAATACCTTCGGGGAGAAAAATCCTTATCTTTACTGGAGGTTTGTGACTGGTGAAGAATGGGCTTCATGCCCACTTCTGATGCTGCTCCCAAACCTCCTGTACCTGGAGCTAAACATTGTTTTAAAAACGTCAAAAAACTTTTTGCCCAAAACATTGTCATTAAAAGACAATGTTTTGGGGTGGGATATGATGGTGCATTGAATAAATAAATAACTAGGTCACTGAATAAGTAAATAAACAAATAATTACTGTAAATACCTGTATTAAAAGTAAAAAATACTAAATACAATAAGTAGAAAATTTAAAAATATTGTTCAAAAATAAAAAACTAGCCCCCCAGAACTGTTTATCTTACCAGTCGTCCTTTTTTGTCAGAACGGCGAAGAGATAGAGACCTCCTGGCACATGTCCTGTGTCACCTCTTAAACGAAGCCATATCTAGCGATGGGTCATCAGGTCATCCTCCACACCTGTTGTTGTCCAGACCCAGTTGCCCCGCCCCTCTGGAACCCTTGCCGCCCAAGATCTGTTCAACGAAAAACTGTAACGGGATATGCTGGGCTGCATTAGATCAACTGAATAAACCAGGGAACAGGTAGGGTTTGAACTTATGGTGAGTGAGTCCACAAACCAGGGGAAAGGTAGGGTTTGAACTTATGGTGAGTGAGTCCACAAGTCCAGACCAGGGTTTAAAAACTGGGCCAGTGTGAAAACTTTGCCAGGGGCTAACAACTGGGACAGTGTGTTAACTGGGCCAACTGGCACAATAAGATATACGTACATATACTGTAACTAGGTATACAGGGGCCCCAGTTTCCCTAAGCCCCGAAGGCTGTTCAATGCCATTAAAGAACGAATTTGCTCCCTTGGAATAATTTAAAAGGTTAGTCCCTTTCAGGCCCCCAAAATACACTTAGAAAAGCACTTACAAAATAATTACATAATTGTTCAAGTTTTTAGGTGTCGAAAAAGGGGTCCCTGTTTTTCCCATGGAAGGGATGGGCCACCACTGTGACCACAAGTGCAAATTTTTTCAGATGAGCCACCAGTGTCATGAGTTCAATTCCATTCATTTCATAGTTTGTTTACAACTGTTTATTAATATTTCACAACGATAATAAAATATCCCGATATCACATTACTGGTCAACAGAATAACAGGCTGATCAATCAGACATGTAACACCTGGCCTCTTGCAAGACCCCAGGCCGTTTTGCAAAAAGGGCCGTTTTAAAACTCCAGGCCGTTTTTAAGCCCCCAGGCCGTTTTTCAAGACTCCAGGCCGTTTTTAAAACCCCGGGCCGTTTTGCAAGACTCCAGGCCGTTTTTAAAACCCGGCCGTCTTTAAAATCCTGGGTGTCTTGAAAGACCCTGGGTGTCTTCAAGCCCCCTGGTTGTCTTCAAGCCCCCTTTGTCTTCAAGAGGGAGCTGGTCACAACACAGTACCACCACCCGACTGGGGTTCCACATTGGTTTACGGAAGCCAGCAGTAACAACCGGCTGATCAGGTCCGATCCACCAAGAGGCCTGGTCATGGACTCCCACGGGGGCCTTGACCCCAAAAAACCCACCCTTGGAAAGCATCATCAGAATACAGAAGATGCCAATACATCTAACTCATCAAGATATCCTCAATAAATCAAAATGAAAAAAAAGTATAAAGAAAAATACACTATATTGTATATAATAAAACTGAATAAAATAGAAATACAAAATAAAACTTATTAATTTTTTTGTCAACCCGATCAGTTCCCCGGGAGTGCTACCAAAAAAAGAAACATGTTTACCGTCATTCATTCAATAGCTGTCTTGCCAGAAGTGAGGGGACAACACAATTTAGATCAGCTGCTGAATCGTAATGTTCTTATCTGTTCTTTGTGTTCACTATAACTAAAAAGTTATTCTGTATTATGATAATACAGTGGTGGCCTGGGATCCCCCGGGGGTACCTTCCAAACCCCCCAGCAACAGCCTGGTAGACCAGGCAAGACCAACAAGCCTGGCCCATGGCCCGGGCCCGGAAAATAGCTAAACCTCAAAACTCTTCAAAGGTATATCAAAGGTAGGACCTGTTTGGGTTCCTGAAACCCTGGTTATTAACAAACCCTGGGTAGGCAAACCCTGGATAGTAACAAACCCTGAATAACAAACCCTGGATAGTAACAAACCCCGGGTATTGAAACCCTGGATAGTTGCAAACCCTGGATAGTGAAACCCTGATAGTAACAAACCCTGGATAGCAACAAACCCTGATAGTAACAAACCCGGTAAACCCTGGGTAGTTGCAAACCATGGATAGTAGCAAACCCCGGGTAGTTTCAAACCCTGGATAGTAACAAACCCTGGGTAGTAGCAAACCCTGGATAGTAACAACCCTGGGTAGTAACAAACCCTGATAGCAACAAAACCCCGGGTAGTAACAAACCCTGGATAGTAACAAACTCTGCATAGTAACAAAACCTGCATAGTAGCAAACCCTGGATAGTAGAAAACCCCCGGATATAACAAACCCTGGATAGTTGCAAACCCTGGATAGTAAAAAACCCCTTGTTGCAAACCCTGGATAGTAAAAAACCCCTTTGATAGTTGCAAACCCTGGATATTAACAAACCCTGGATTGAAACCCTGGATAGAACAAACCCTGGATGGTAACAAACCCTGGATACTAACAAACCCTGGATACTAACAAACCCTGGATAGTAAAAAACCCTAGATAGTAACAAACCCGGGTATTTTGCAAACCCTGGAAAAAACAAACCCGGGATAGCAAAAAACCCTTGGATATTTTGCAAACCCTGGATAGTTGAAAACCCTTTGGGATAGTTGAAAAACCCCTGGATAGTAACAAACCCTGGATAGTAGAAAACCCCTGGATAGTAGCAAACCCTGGATAGTAACAAACCCGGGATATTAATAAACCCTGGATAGTAACAAACCCTGGAAAAGGCCCCTGGATAGTAACAAACCCTGGATAGTTGCAAACCCGGGATATTTGCAAACCCGGGAAAGGTAACAAACCCGGGAGAGTAACAAACCCTGGATATTTAGCAAACCCTGGATAGTAACAAACCCGGGATATTAACAAACCCTGGATAGTAAAAAACCCCGGGATAGTTAAAAACCCGGGATAGTAACAAACCCTGGATATTTGCAAACCCTGGATAGTTGCAAACCCTGGATAGTAACAAACCCGGGATAGTTGCAAACCCTGGATAGTAACAAACCCGGGATAGTAGAAAACCCTGGATAGTAAAAAACCCTGGGTATTTTGCAAACCCGGGAATAGTAACAAACCCGGGATAGCAAAAAACCCTTTGGGAATTTTGAAAAACCCTGGAAAAGTTGCAAACCCTGAAGGTTGAAAACCCCTGGATAACAAAACCTGAAGGTAGCAAACCCGGATAGTTGCAAACCCTGGATAGTAACAAACCCTGGATAGTTGCAAACCCTGGATAGTTGCAAACCCTGGATAGTAACAAACCCTGGAGAGTAACAAACCCTGGATAGTAGCAAACCCTGGATAGTAACAAACCCTGGATAGTAACAAACCCTGGATAGTAACAAACCCTGGATAGTTGCAAACCCTGGATAGTAACAAACCCTGGATAGTTGCAAACCCTGGATAGTTGCAAACCCTGGATAGTAACAAACCCTGGATAGTTGCAAACCCTGGATAGTAACAAACCCTGGATAGTAGCAAACCCTGGATAGTAACAAACCCTGGGTAGTTGCAAACCCTGGATAGTAACAAACCCTGGATAGCAACAAACCTTGGATAGTTGCAAACCCTGGATAGTTGCAAACCCTGGATAGTTGCAAACCCTGGATAACAAAACCTGGATAGTAGAAAAAACCCCTGGAAAAAGGCAAACCCTATATAGTAAAACCCTGGATGTTGCAAACCCTGGATAGTAGCAAACCCTGGATAGTTGAAAACCCTGGAAAAGAAAAAACCCGGGATAGTAACAAACCCTGGATAGTAACAAACCCGGGAAAACCCCTGGATAGTAACAAACCCTGTATAGTAACAAACCCTGGATAGTAACAAACCCGGGAAAGTAACAAACCCGGGATAGCAAAAACCCTGGAAAATTTGAAAACCCCTGGATAGTAACAAACCCTGGATAGTAAAAAAACCCTGGATAGTAACAAACCCAGGATAGTAACAAACCCGGGATAGTAACAAACCCGGGATAGTAAAAAAACCCTGGATAGTAACCCCTGGATAGAGAAAACCCTGGATAGTACCCAAACCCTGGATAGTAACAAACCCTGGATAGTAACAAACCCTGGATAGTAACAAACCCTGGATAGTAGAAAACCCCCGGATAGAAACCCAAACCCCTGGATAGTAACAAACCCGGGATATTGAAACCCCTGGATATTGAAAACCCCTGGATAGTAACAAACCCTGGATAGTAACAAACCCGGGATAGTAACAAACCCTGGATAGTTGAAACCCTGGATAGTTGCAAACCCTTTGTGTTCACTATAACAAAAAATGTTATTCTGTATTATGATAATACAGTGGTTGGTACCCCCGGGGGATACCTTTCAAGACCTCCAGCAGCAACAGCCTGGTAGGGCAAGCACCAGACAAGCCTGGCCCATGGCCGGGCTCCGAGAGTAGCTAAACTCTCAAAACTCTTCCAAAAGGGATATCAAAGGTAAGACCTGCTATGGGTTCCTGGGAAAACCCCGGTTATTAACAAACCCTGGGTAGTAGCAAACCCTGGATGGCCAAAACCCCGGATAGTAACAAACCCCGGGTAGTTGCAAACCCCGGGTAGTTGCAAACCCGGGTAGTAGCAAACCCCCGGATAGTAACAAACCCTGGATAGCAACAAACCCTGGATATAAAAACCCTGGGTAGCAACAAACCCGGATAGTTAAAAAAACCATGGATAGTAAAAACCCTGGATAGTTGCAAACCCTGGATAGTAACAAACCCTGGATAGTAGCAAACCCTGGATAGTAACAAACCCTGGATAGTAACAAACCCTGGATAGCAACAAACCCTGGATAGTAACAAACCCTGGATAGTAACAAACTCTGCATAGTAACAAAACCTGCATAGTAGCAAACCCTGGATAGTAACAAACCCTGGATAGTTGCAAACCCTGGATAGTAACAAACCCTGGGTAGTTTTCAAACCCTGGATAGTAACAAAAACCCCTTTATAGTTGCAAAACCCTGGATAGTAACAAACCCTGGATAGTTGCAAACCCTGGATAGTAACAAACCCTGGATAGTAGCAAACCCTGGATACTAACAAACCCTGGATACTAACAAACCCTGGATAGTAACAAACCCTGGATAGTAACAAACCCTGGGTAGTTGCAAACCCTGGATAGTAACAAACCCTGGATAGCAACAAACCTTTTAAGGTGCAAACCCCCGGATAGTTGCAAACCCTGGGTAGTTGCAAACCCTGGGTAGTAACAAACCCCGGGTGTGAAACCCTGGGTAGTAACAAACCCTGGATAGTAACAAACCCTGGATAGCAACAAACCCTGGATAGTAACAAACCCTGGATAGAACAAACTCTGCATAGTAAAAAAAACCTGCATGGGAACCCAAAACCCCGGATTTGTAAAAACCCTGGATAGTTGAAACCCTGGGGAAAATAAAAAACCCGGATGGTTTCAAACCCCGGATAGTAACAAACCCTGGGTATTGCAAACCCTGGTAGTAACAAACCCTGGGTAATTTCAAACCCCCACCCTGGATATTTGCAAACCCTGGATAAAACCCCAAAACCCCGGGATATTGGAACCCGGGAAAACAAAAACCTTTGGATAGTTGCAAAACCCTGGATAAAAAAACCCTGGATGGTGCAAACCCTGGATAGTCAAACCCTGGATATTTGCAAACCCGGGATAAAAAAACCCTGGAATTTTGCAAACCCTGGAAAAAAGGTAACAAACCCTGGATATTTAAAAAACCCCCGGATAGAAACAAACCCTGGATATTTCAAACCCGGGATATTTCAAACCCTGGATAGTAACAAACCCTGGATAGTAACAAACCCTGGATAGAAAAAAACCCGGGATATTTCAAACCCGGGGATATTTCAAACCCTGGATATTAACAACCCGGGATAGTAAAAAACCCCTGGATAGAAAAAAACCCCTGGTTAGTTGCAACCCTGGATATTTAAAAAACCCCTGGATAGTAAAAAACCCTGGATAGAACAAACCCGGGATAGGAAAACCCTGGATATTTCAAACCCTGGAAAAGTAAAAAACCCCTGGATAGTAAAAACCCTGGATAGAAAAAACCCCTGGATATTTCCAAACCCTGGATAGAAATAAACCCTGGATAGTAACAAACCCGGGATAAAACAAACCCTGGATAGTAAAAAACCCCTGGATAGAAACCAAACCCTGGATAGTAAAACCCTGGATAGTAAAAAACCCCTGGGATAGTAACAAACCCGGGATAGTAACAAACCCGGGATAGTAAAAACCCGGGATAGAAACCCCAAACCCGGGATAGAAACAAACCCTGGATAGTAAAAAACCCCTGGATAGTAAAAAACCCCTGGATAGAAAAAACCCGGGATATTTGAAACCCTGGATAGTAACAAACCCTGGATAGTAACAAACCCTGGATGGTCAAACCCTGGATATTTCAAACCCTGGATAGTAACAAACCCTGGATGTAACAAACCCTGGATAGTAACAAACCCTGGATAGTAACAAACCCTAAATTTTAAAAAACCCCTGGATATTTCAAACCCTGGATAGTAAAAAACCCCTGGATATTTAAAAAACCCCCTGGATATTAAAAAACCCTGGAAGTTGCAAACCCTGGATAGTAAAAAACCCCTTTGGAATTTTCAAACCCGGGATAGAAACAAACCCGGGAAGTTGCAAACCTGGTTAGTAAAAAACCCCTTTGGAAGTAAAAAACCCTGGATAGTAAAAACCCTGGATAGTTGCAAACCGGGAATAAAAAACCCCTGGAATTTGCAAACCCGGGTTTAGTAAAAACCCTGGATAGTTGAAAACCCTGGATAGTAAAAAAACCCTGGATATTTAACCCCAAACCCCTGGATATTTCAAACCCTGGATAGTAAAAAACCCCGGGGAAAGGGTAAAAACCCGGGATAGTAACAAACCCGGGATAGAAAAAAACCCCTTGGGCTTTTAAACCCTGGAAAAGGTAAAAACCCGGGTTAAATTAACAAACCCTGGATATTTTAAAAACCCGGGATATTTCAAACCCTGGATAGAAACAAACCCGGGATTTTGCAAACCCGGGAAATAACAAAAAACCTGGATAGTAGCAAACCCTGGATATTTTGAAAACCCTGGATAGTAGAAAACCCCTGGATAGTTGCAAACCCGGGAAAATCAAACCCTAGATAGTAAAAAACCCTGGTTAGTAAAAACCCCGGGAAAATAACAAACCCGGGATAGTAAAAAAACCCTGGATAGTAACAAACCCGGGATAGAAAACAAACCCTGGACAGTAACAAACCCGGGATAGTAACAAACCCTGGACAGTAACAAACCCTGATTAGCCCCTGATTATTAAAAAAACCCTGGATAGAAAAAACCCCCGGGATAGTAACAAACCCTGGATAGCAAAAAACCCCTGGATAGTTGCAAACCCTGAAGGTTGCAAACCCTGGATAGTAAAAAACCCCTGGATAGAAACCCAAACCCGGGATAAACAAACCCGGGATAAACAAACCTTGGATAGTAACAAAACCTGGATAGTAAAAAAACCCGGGATATTAAAAAACCCCTGGATAGTAACAAACCCTGGATAGTAAAAAAACCCGGGATAGTAAAAAAACCCTGGATAGTAGCAAACCCTGGATAGCAGCAAACCCTGGATAATAGCAAACCCTGGATAGTAGCAAACCCTGGATAATAACAAGCCTTGGATAGTAGCAAACCCTGGATGAGTGAGGATGTTACAGTCGGGAGGGGGGAAGTCCCCAGTACCTGTACTCTGAAAGGATGATGGGGATTTCAGTACTAGAGGTGGGAAGTACAGTACCTGTACTCTGAAGGATGAGGAGGATGTTACAGTACTGGAGGTGGGAAGTACAGTGCCTGCTCAAGGATGGGTGAGGATGTTACAGTACTGGAGGGGGAAAAACAGGTTCCCCGGGAAGGATGGGTGAGGATGTTACAGTACTGGGGGGGAAGACAGTCCTGTACTCTGAAGGATGAGTGAGGATGTTACAGTTTTGGAGGGGGGAAAGGGAAAGTGCCTGTATTTGAAGGATGGGTGAGGAGGTACGGAGGTGGGAAGCATGCCTGTATCAAAGGAGGGAGTAGGATGTTACAGTACTGGATGTGGGAAGTACAGTGCCTGTACTCGGGAAGGATGGGTGAGGATGTTACAGTACTGGAGGTGGGAAGACAGTCCGGGTACCTAAAGGATGGGTGAGGATGTTACAGTACTGGAGGGGGGGTTACAGTGCCTGTACTTTTGAAGGATGAGAGGATGTTACAGTAGGGATGTTGGAAGTACAGTGCCTGTACTCTGAAGGATGGGTGGGGATGTTACAGTTCGGGAGGTGGGAAGAAAATTGTTTTACCTGAAGGATGGGTGAGGATGTTACAGTTCGGGAAGGGGGGAAAGCAGGGCCGGGTCCTGAAGGTTTTGAGTGAGGATGTTACAGTACTGGAGGTGGGAAGTACAGTGCCTGACTCTGAAGGATGAGTGAGGATGTTACAGTACTGGAGGTGGGGAAAGGTGTCTGTACTCTGAATGATGGTGAGGATGTTGGTTCGGGAGGGGGGAAAGGTACAGTCCCCTGTACTCTGAAGGATGAGGGGGGTTTTACAGTACTGGAGGTGGGAATTTATAGTGCCGGGAAACCGAAGGATGAGTGAGGATGTTACAGTTCGGAGGGGGGAAACAGTACCTTACCTAAGGATGAGGGGGATGGTAGACGGGGGGGGGGTACAGTCCCTTATGAAGGATAGTGAGGTTTTTTGTACTGGGGGGGGGAAATCGTACCTGTTTTGAAGGAGGGGAGGATGGACAGACGGGGGGGAAGTCGGCCGTACCTGAAGGATAGTGAGGATGTTACAGTACTGGAGGTGGGAAGTACAGTCCTTACCTGAAGGATAGTGGGATGGTAAGCGGAGGGGGAAGACAGTGCCTGTATTCTGAAGGATGAGTGAGGATGGTAAACGGGAGGTGGGAAGCATCCCTTTACTCTGAAGGAAAGTGGGGATGGTACAGTTCTTGGGGGGGGTAAAACCTGTACTCGAAGGATGAAAGGATGGACATTTCAGGGGGGAATACAGTGTCTTACCGAAGGATAGTGGGGGATGGTACAGTACGGGAGGGGGGAAAACAGTTCTTACCTGGGGGAGGGGGGGATGGACAGATTTGGGGGGGAAAAGTACAGTCCGTACCTAAGGAGATGGGGATGGTACAGTTCGGAGGTGGGAATACAGTGCCTGTACCTAAAGGATGGGGGGATGTTACAGACGGAGGGGGGAAAACATACCTGTACCTGGGATAGGAGGATGTTACAGTACTGGGGGGGGGGGAAACAGTACCTGTACTCTAAAATATAGGATTTCATACTGGAGGGGGGAAAATACAGACCTGTACTCTGAAGGATAGTGAGATGAAGGGGGTGGGAAGTACAAAACCTGTCTCTGAGGATGGGTGAGAATGTTACAGTTCTGGAGGTGGGAAGAAGCCCCGTACTCTGAAGGATAGTGGGGATGTTAAACGGAGGGGGGAAAACAGTACCTGTACCTGAAGGAGGTGAAATTTGTTCGGAGGGGGGAATCAGTACCTGTACCTGAAGGAAGGGGGGATTTAAGTTCTGGAGGTGGGAAGTACAGTGTCTGTACCAAAAGGATGAGTGGGGATTTACAGTACAGGTGGGAATCAGTGCTTGCTCAAAGGATAGTAGGATGCAGTTCTGGGGTGGGAAGTACATCCTGCTCTAAAGGATGATGGGGATTTAATATGGGGGGGAAATACAGGCCTGTACTCTGGGATATGGGGATTTACAGTACGGAGGGGGAAGACAGTGTCTGTATTGGGGGATGAGTGGGGATGGTACAGTTCGGAGGGGGGAAGCAGTGCCTGTACCCCTGGGGGATGGGGGGATGTTACAGTACGGGAGGTGGGAAGATTTGTACCTGAAGGAGGGGTGAGGATTTACAGTTCGGAGGGGGAAGTACATGCTTATCGAAGGAGAGGGAGTTACAGTACTGGAGGGGGGAAGTACAGGCTTGTACCGAAGGATGTTACAGTTCGGAGGTGGGGACAGGTCTGTCTCTGAAGGAGGGGGAGGATGTTACAGTACTGGGGGTGAAGACAGTACCTGACCAAAGGATGGAAGGATGTTACAGTACTGGGGTGGGAAGTACAATGTCTGCCGAAGGAGGGAGGATGTTACAGTTCGGAGGTGGGAAGCAGTGTCACTCGAAGGAGGGTGAGGATGTTACAGTACTGGAGGTGGAAGAAAATACCCCTGAAGGAGGGGTGGGGATGTTACGTTCGGAGGGGGAAGTACAGTTCTGGGGGAGGGGTGAGGATGTTACAGTACTGGAGGTAAAGACAGCCGCCTGAGGGGGTGGGAGTTAATTTGGAGGGGGAATGTCCTTACCTGAAGGAGAGGGGGATGTTACAGTTCGGGGGGGGGAAAAAGTCCTTACCTAAGGATGGTGGTGTTACGTTCGGAGGGGGGGGCCTGATTGAAGGAGGGGGAGGATTTACATTCGGAGGTGGGGGACAGTCCTGCTCTAAAGGATGGGGGGGGATTTACAGTTCGGGGGGGGGGGGAAGACAGTCCTGTCTCTGAAGGATGGGTGGGATGTTACATTTGGGGGGGGAAACAGTGCCTGTACTCAAGGAGATGAGGTTTACGTTTGGAGGGGGGAAGTACAGTGCCTGTACTCTAAAAGGATGGTGGATTTTCAGTTCGGAGGTGGGAATACAGTGTCTGTACTCTGAAGGATGAGAGATGATGTTAAGTTCTTGTGGTGGGAAGACAGTCCTTCTCTGGGATGGGGGATTTCAGTTCGGGAGGTGGGGACAGTGCCCCTCGGGGAGAAGGGGGATGTTCAGTTCGGAGGTGAGAAGACATCCTGTACCTGAAGGATGAGTGGGTTTAAGTCCGGAGGTGAAAGTACAGTGCCTGTACTCGGGATGGTGGGATGTTACAGTACTGGAGGTGGGAAGAAAGTGCCTTACTCGAAGGATAGTGGGGATTTACAGTCCGGGGGTGAGAAGACAGTCCTGTACTCTGGGGGATGGGTGAGGATTTACAGTTCGGAGGTGGGAAGTACAGTGCCTGTACTCTGAAGGATGAGTGAGGATTTTACAGTCCGGGGGTGAAAGTACAGTGCCTGTACTCAAGGATAGTGAGGATGTTACAGCCCGGAGGGGGGAAGTACAGCCTGTACTCTGAAGGAGAGTGGGGATTTACAGTCATAGGTGGGAATCAGTGCCTGTTTGAAGGATGAGGGGGGATGTTCCCTGGGGGTGAAAGTACAGTGCCTGTACTCTGAAGGATAGGGGATGTTACGTCCAGGTGAAAGCAGTACCTGTACCGAAGGAGAGTGAGGATTTAAAGTTCGGAGGGGGGAAGTACGTCCTGCTCTAAGGATTGGGTTTCAGGCGATGGGTCTCTGAACAGTAAATATCACACCTCTGATAAGACAGCAACAGATGAGTTACATCAAGTATTTCCCTTTTCAGGTCCCCCCAACCGGGAAAAAACGCGGGTTTTTTAAAAAAGCTACTGGGGCACCTAAAAAACGTGTTGGGCTTGGGCAGACCCGGGGGGTTTTGATTTAGCGGGGTGAGGGGGAACTCTCCTTGGACCCCTCTGAAGACGGATGCAGATGGGTATTTGCGCCCACAACCTGCAAATAACAAATACTTTTGAATTTTTAAAAATAATAGCAGCAGCATTTTAAATCTAAGAAGGATAGAGTGGGATGTAAAGTTTTCTACTTTCTTTAGGGGAAAACGGTCGATGAATAAAAAAAAAAATAAAAATATTTTCGTAAGTGCTGTTGCAAGTGTTTTTTTGGGGGTCTGAAATCCCCCAACCTCGTGACATTTTTTTTTAAAAAGGGGTTTAAATTCTTTGGGGGTAATGGCACTTGAGCAGCTTTGGGGGAAAACAATTTCGGAAAAAAAACCGGGGGACCACTGTCCATAGAAGTTGCAAGGTTGGTGGATGAATTTTGGAGTGTATGTAAAGAAGGAAATTAAAAGTGAACTTTGGGAAAAAAAAACAAGATGAGGATAAATGATTTAGGTAATAAAATTTTTGGGGATATCAGATTAGGGGGGGGGGGCAAAAAGGGGAAGGTGAATGTGTTCAGTTTTTGGGGAGTGGACGTGTCAGCAGAGGGCCCCCATGAAAGATGGGTGAACCCCAAAAAATTGATGAGGGGAAAAAGGTGCATGGGGAGTCTGGGGGGGCGGGGGAAATTACCCGGGGGGAAGCAAAAAAGGGCAATGAGAGTATGGGGTAACATTTATAAAGGGGTTTCCCGGGGAAACCCGGCAGGGGACTTGTTTCCCCGGGAGAGGGGAAAAAAAATTTTTCCCGGGACTCTGAAGGGGGGGGGTTAATGTTGCAGTTTTGTAGCTGTAGTGAAAAGCACCCCTTTGGGAAAAACAGTGATGGGTAAAAAAGGGTAAATTTTTTTTTTTCCCCCGGGGCCCCCCCTCCCTTTGGGGGGGGGAAAAACCCTTTTTTAAAAAAAAAAAAAAAAAAAAAAAAGTTATACCAATGCCCCCAAAATGGGTGTGAAGCATGGGTGGTGAATTTGCAACAAGGAAAAGGCTGGGGCAGGGGGGGGTGGCTGGAAGCAGTGAAGGGGGGAGGCTGGAGGCAGTGAAGGAGGCTGGAGGCAGTGAAGAAGGGAGGCTGGAGGCAGGAAGGGGGGGTTGGGGGCAGTGAAGGGGAGGTTGGGGGCAGTGAAGAAGGAGGATGGGGGCCGGGGAAGAAGGAGGCTGGGGGGAAAAGGGGAGGGGGCTGGAGGCAGGGAAGGAGGCGGGGGGGCGGTGAAGAAGGAGGCTGGAGGGTGAAAAAAGGGGGCTGGAGGCAGTAAAGAAGGAGGCTGGAGGCAGTGGAAAGGCGGGGGGGCAGTGGGATTTTGTGTCTGAGGCCAAGGGGGTGTGAAATTTTGAAAAAGAATCTGTATTTAAAAAAAATTTTGGAAGGGGTGGGAACAAAAATTAAACCCGAGGGTGAGGGGGGGGTTTTTGAGGTGGTTCAAAAATTTTAAAAAAGATGGAGCAAAAAAAAGGGTGATTTGGGAAAGGGTTTTTATAAATCTGTAGGGGAAAGGGAAAGGGGTGGGGTAGGGGCCCCGGGAAAGGTTGAAGGGGGGGTAAAAAAGATTTTATGGGAAGGGGGGTTGGGGCACCCCCGCAAGACATTTAGTGTGTTCGTTTTTTACTTGTCTACCATGTTATTGCTGCCAACTTTTTAAATGTACTTTCAGGAGACAATGGGCCGTTTCCCCTGACATTTCTCAAAGGGGGAAAAAAAAAGGGGAAAATTTTTTTGGGCCAATTTACATCATCTCCCGGCCAAAAGGGGGGATTCCCCAAAAAAAACCCCATCTTCCCCCCATTCTTTCTGTATTGGGCTGGGGGAAAAGCCACTGGTTTTGGGGAAATGTTTTTCAATAAATATTCCCAAAAGTTGAAAAAATGCTTATTCTTCAAATCACCTCTTCCATGTACTAACTTAATATAACAAAAAAAATTTTTTTTAAAAAAATTTTAAAAAAATTTTTAAAAAAAATTAATAACTGAGTGTAATGTGTCTAAAATTTTTTTTCCCGAGATCTCTAAATTTGGGGGGGTTTCCCTAAAAAAAAAATGTAAAAAAAAAATGTTAAAAACCCCCATCCCGGGGGAGGGGGGCAGGCCCCAACCACCCCCGGAGCCAGGGATTCCCCCCCCGGAGACAGAGATATACACCCCCCGGAGACAAATTTTTCACCCCAGGGGGGCAGAGATATACACCCCCGGGACAGAATATACAAACCCCGGGGACAGAGATATACACCCCCCCCGGGGCAAAAAACCCCCGGGGGCCCCCCGGGTTTAAAACCCCCCCAGCCAGGGGTAACCCCCCAAAAGGGGGCCCGGGATATTTTCCCCCCGGGGCCAGGGAAAACCCCAGGAGCCGGGGTATACACCCCCCGGAGCCAGGGGGAAAAACCCCCCGGGGGGCAGAGATATACACCCCCGGAGACAAAGGGAAAAAAACCCCCCCAGGGGGACAGGGATATACACCCCAGGAGACAGAGATATACACCCCAGGGGAGATATAAACCCCCCCAGGCCCGGGGATACACCCCAAAGGGGGGCCCAAAAGGGGAAAACCCGGGCCAGGGGATCCCCCCCCGGGCCCCCGGGGGGTACACCCCCGGAGCCAGGGGGAAAAAACCCCCGGAGCCAGGGATATAACCCCCGGAACCCCGGGGTATACACCCCAGGAGCCAGGGATATACACCCCAGGAGCCCGGGCCCCCCCCAGGGGTATAACCCCAGGAGACAGGGATATACACCCCCCCAGACAGGGAAACCCCCGGGCGGGAAAACCCCCAGGAAAGGGGGTATACACCCCAGGAGACCCCCGGGTATACACCCCCCGGAGACCCCGGGTATACAAAAACCCCCGGAGACAGGGATATACACCCCCGGGGGCCCCGGGAAAAACCCCAGGGACAGGGATATCAAAAACCACCCCGGGGAAAAAAGGGTTTTGGGGATGTACTCACCATCTCCGTGGAAATTTTTGAGGAAACAGCATAACAGGAAAGCCCCGACAGATCATACTCCCCCGGGGGTGGGGGAAAAACAGTGTTTTGGGGGGTCCCCTTTTGTCCCGGCGTGTTTGGGAACCTTTTTCCCCCAAAAAAAATATTTCTATTTAAGTCCATTCAAGGGGCAATA